>WEDG01013644.1:0-20648 GCA_017591395.1 Schistocephalus solidus
GTGGAAACACCCGGGATTTCGAAACCGCGACCATTATTGCACTGGAGCTCGAACGCAGTCACCACTGGAGCCACACGAGCCTCGTTGTGGTTGCGATCGGAATATGATGATGAGTGTGCGGCTCACCGATCTGCTTAAGGAACATGTATGTTCCTGTTAGTGCCCCTGAGCTCTACATAAGAGCCCTCGCAGGCGAGTCGCATAGTGCCGGTAGCATATGATGAAATGCGGAAAACAACAAAGACAAGGGAGACCGGAATGGCCATTTCTGGCTTATCAGCCGTCATCAGCCAGCGTCATACCCAATTCCAAGTGTGGAAACACCTGGCATGATTCGAAAACCCGCGACCTTTGGTAATTGAGTCGAACGCATTACCATTGAGCCACGGGCTCATTGTTTTTTCGGTTGCGATCGGGATTATAATGACTGTGTGCTGCTCACCGATCTGCTTAATGAACATGTATGTTCCGTTATGCTCTGGAGCTCACATTAGAGCCCTCGCAGGTGGTCGCATAGCGACGTGCAGCATATGATGAAGTGGAACCGACAAAGATAAGGGAATCCAGAATGGCCATTTTTGGCTTATAAGCCGTCATCAGCCAGTCATACAAAATTCCAAGTGTGGAACACCTGGGATTCAAACCCGTGACATTAAGTAATTGATTCGAACGCTCTACCATTGAGCCTCGGGCTCGTTGTTTACTAGGTTGCGTTTGGAAATATGACGATAGTGGGTGGCTCACCAATCTGCTTAAGGAACATGTATGTTCCGTTGTGCCCTGGAGCTCACATTAGAGCCCTCGCAGGTGGTCGCATAGCGACGTTAGAATATAATGAATTGGAAACCAAACAAAGACAAGGGAAACCGGAATGGCTATTTCTGGTTATCAACCGTCATCAGCCAGTCATACCCAATTCCAAGTGTGGAACACCTGGGATTCAAACCCGAGACCTTTGGTAATTGAGTCGAACGCTTTACCATTGAGCCACGGGCTCATTGTTTTTTCGGTTGCGATCGTGAATATGATGATAGTGTGCGGCTCACCGATCTGCTTAAGGAACATGTATGTTCCGTTGTGCGCTGGAGCTCATATTAGAACCCTCGCAGGTGGTCACATAGCGAAGTAAGCATAGAATGAAGTAGAACCAAATAAGACAAGGGAGACTGGAATGGCTATTTCTGGTTATCAGCCATCATCAGCCAGTCATACCCAATTCCAAGTGTGGAAACCTGGCATTCTAACCTGCGACCTTTGTTAATTGAGTCAAACTTCGTACCATTGAGCCACGGACTCGTTGTTTTGTCAATTGCTATCGGGATTATGATGATTGTGTGCGGCTAACCGATCTGCTTAAGGAACACGTATGTTCCATTCTGCCCTGGAGCTCACATTAGAGCCCTCGCAGGCGTGTAGCATATATTTAAGTGAAACCGACAAAGACAAGGGAGACCGAAATGGCTATTTCTGGCTTATCAGCCGTCATCAGCCGTCATCAGCCAGTCATATCCAATTCTATGTGTGGAAACACCTGGGATTCGAATCCACGACCTTTGGTAATTGAGTCAAACGCTCTACCATTGAGCCACGGGCTCGTTGTTTTGTCGGTTGCGATCGTTAATATGATGATAGTGCGCGGCTCAACGATCTGATTAAGGAACAAATATTTTCTGTTGTGCCCTGGAGCTCACATTAGAGCCCTCGCAGGTGGTCGCACAGCGACGTGCAGCTTATGATGAAGTGAAACCGACAAAGACAGGGGAAACCGGAATGGCCATTTTTGGCTTATTAGCAGACATCAGCCAGTCATACCCAATTCCAAGTGTAGAAAACCTGGGATTCACACACGCAACCTTTGGTAATTGAGTCGAACGCCCTAACATTGAGCTACGGACTCTTTGTTTTGTCGGTTGCGATCGGGATTATAACGATAGTGCGGGGCACACCGATCTGCTTAAGGAACATGTATGTTCCGTTGTGCCCTGAGCTTCACATTAGAGCCCTCGCAGGCGGTCGCATAGCGACGTTAGCATATAAATGAAGTGGGAGCAGACAAACAGGGAGACCGGAATGGTTCGCATTTCTGGCTATACCTAGTGCCGTCATCAGCCAGTCATACCCAATGCCCATGTGTGGAAACCTGGGCATCTGAACCCGCGACCTTTGTGATTGAACTAGCCCTACCATTGAGCCACAGGCTCTTGTTTTTGTCGGTTGCGATCGTGAATATGATGATAGTGTGCGGCTCAACCGATCTGCTTAAGGGAACACGTATGTTCCGTTGTGCCCTGGAGCTCACATTATTGTGCCCTAGCAGGTCGGTCGCGCGCCTGACGCATATAATGAAGTGGAACCGACAAAGACAAAGGGAGACCGAATGGCGATTCTGGCTTCACTTAGCCGGCATCAGCCAGTCATGCAATCCCACTTTGAGGGCTGTGAAAACCTGATTCGAGAACCGCGACCTTTGGTAATTGAGTCGAACGCTCTACCATTTGAGCCACGGACCTGTGTTTGTCGGTTGAGATCGTGAATATGATGATAGTGCGCGGCTCTAAACCGATCTCGCTTAAGGAACATCGTTCATGTTACGTGTGCCTGGAGCTCACATTAGAGCCCTCGCAGGCGGTCGCATAGCGGCAGTGCCAGCATATAATGAAGCGGAACCAAACTAAGACAAGTGGAGACCGGAATGGCTGACTTCTGCTATCAGCCGTCATCAGCCAGTCATACCCCAATTCCATGTGTGGGACACCTGGCATTCGAACCCGCGGACCTTTGGTAATTGAGTCAAACGGCCCCTACTTTTGATGAGCCACTGGACTCGTTTGTTTTGTCGGTTGCGATCGTGATATGATGATGATAATGTGTGTGCGGCCAAACCGATTCGCTTAAGGGAAACACGTATGTTCCATTGTGCCCTGGAGCTCACATTAGAGCCCTCGCGGGTGGTCGCCGACTGACGTACAGCTTATGATGAAGTGGAAACCGACAAAGACAAGTGGAGAGCGGAAATGAAGCCATTCTTTGGCTTACCAGCCGGCTATCAGCCAGTCCTACCCACTAGGTGTGGAATAGCCTGGGATTTCGAATCCGCGACCTTTGGTAATTGAGTTGAACGTTTCTACCATTTAGCCACGGGCTCGTTGTTTTGTCGGTTGTGATCGTGAATATGATGATAGTGTGCGGCTCACCGATCTCGCTTAAGGAACATCTATGTTCCGTTGTGCCTGGAGCTCATATTAGAGCTCCTCGCAGGCGGTCACATAGCGAAGTTAGCATAGATCGAAGCGGAACCGTACACAAGACCAGGAGACTGGAATGCGCCATTTCTGGCTTATCAGCCGGCATCAGCCAGTCATACCTCATCCCAAGTGTGGAGACACCGCATTCTGAACCCGCGTACCTCTTGGTAATTGAGTCAAACGCCGCACCATTGAGCCACTGGGCTCCTGTTTTTGGTCGGTTGTCGATTGTTATCGGAATTATGATGATTGTGCGGCCCACCGGAGCTGCTTGCGAAACAGCGTATGCTCCATGTCTGCCCCTGGAGCTCACATTAGAGCTTCCTCGCAGGCGGTCGGATAACGTGTAGCATATATTTGAAGCGAAACCGACAAAAGATTGCAATTTGAGAGACCGGAATGGCTATATTCTGGCTTATTATCCGTCATCGACGTCATCAGCCAGTCATACCCACTCTATTGCGGACACTTTGGGATTCGAACCTCATGACCTTTGGTACTGAGTCGGAACGTCACTGGCCTCGTGGGCCTGCTGTCGGTCGCGATCGTGAATATGATGATAGTGTGCGGTTCACCGATCTGCTTTACGGAACATGCATGTTCCGTTGTGCGCCCGGAGCTCACATTATTCGAGCCTCGCAGGCGTCGCCCAGCGATCGCAGCTACATGCAATGAGGCGGGAACCGACAGACAAGGAGTACCGGAATGGCCATTTTCTGGTAATCAGCCGGCATCACAGTGCCATACCCAATTTCTACGTGTGGAAAATCCTGGCCTTCGCACCCGTCAAACCTTGGTAAATTGACTCGAACGCGATTCACCATTTGAGCCACGGGCTTTTGCATAGGTGTGTCGGTTGCGATCGTGTAAGTATGATGATAGTGTGCGGCCTACCGATCTGCGTGAAGAACACGTATGTTCCAGACAGCCCTTGAGCTCAAGCATTAGTAGCCTCGCAGGCGGCCTGGATAGCGACGTGTAGCATATAATGAGCGAAACCCGCCGCAAACAAAAGGGATGACCGAAATGGCTTGCTTTCTGGCTTCTGAGCCGTCATCAGCCATGTCTACCGGCGTACTCAGTTTCCGTGGAAACACCTGATTCGCACCCGCGACTTTGGTACTGAAACGATCAACCATTTAGCCACACGGGCTCGTTGTTTTGTCGGTTGTGATCGTTAATATGATGATAGTGCGCGGCTCAACCGATCGCTGACAGTGAACACTGCATGTTCCAGTTGTGCCCTGGAGTCTACATTAGAGCCCCTCGCAGGTGGTCGTCACAGTAGACGACAGCTTTATGATGAAGTGGAACCCGACAAAGACAAGGAGACCGGAATGGCCATTTCTGGCTTATTAGCCGTCACATCAGCCAGTCCTACCCAATTTCCGTGTGGAAACCTGGATTCGCACCCGCGACCTTTGGTTAATTGAGTCGAACGCTCTACCATTGAGCCACGACTCGTGTCGTCGGTTGCGATCGGGATTATGATGATAGTGTGCGGCTCACCGATCTGCTTAAGGAACACTGTTGTTCCATTGTGCCCTGAGCTCACATTAGAGCCCTCGCGGGTGGTCGGATAGCGACGTGTAGCATATAATGAAGTGGAACTGACAATGACAAGGGAAACCGGAATGGCCGTTTCTGGCTTCTTAGCCGTCATCAGCCAGTCATACCCAATTCCATGTGTTGGACACCTGGCATTCGAACACGCGACCTTTGGTAATTGAGTCGAACGCTCTACCATTGACCCACGGGCTCGTTTTGTGTCGGTTAAGATCGTGAATATGATGATAGTGTGCGGCTAACCGATCTGCTTAAGGTAAATGCACGGTCCATTGTGCCCTGGAGCTAACATTAGAGCCCTCGCAGGCGGTCACATAGCAACGTGTAGCATAAAATGAAGAGGAACCGACAAACACAAGCGAGACCGGAATGGCTATTTCCGGCTTAAAAGCCGTCATTAGCCGTCATCAGCCAGTCATACCAAATTTCATGTGTGGAACACCTGGGATTCGCACCCGCGACCTTTGGTAATTGAGTCAAACGATCTACCATGTAGCCACGGGCTCGTTGTTTTGTCGGTTGTGATCGTGAATATGATGATAGTGTGCGGCTCACCGATCTGCTTAAGGAACATGTATGTTCCGTTGTGCCCTGGAGCTCACATTAGAGCCCTCGCAGGCGGTCGCATAGCGACGTGTAGCATATGATGAAGTGGAACCGACAAAAACAAGGGAGACCGGAATGGTCATTTCTGGCTTATTAGCCGTCATCAGCCAGTCATACCCAATTCCCATAGTGTGGAACACCTGGGATTCGCAACCCGCGACCTTTGGTAATTGAGTCGAACGATCTACCATTGAGCCACGGGCTCGTTTGATTTTGTCGGTTGTGATCGTGAATATGATGATAGTGTGCGGCTCACCGATCTGCTTAAGGAACACCTATGTTCCGTTGTGCGCTGGAGCTCATATTAGAGCCCTCGCAGGCGGTCGCATAGCGAAGTTAGCATATAATGAAGTGGAACCAAATAAGACAAGGGAGACCGGAATGGCTATTTCTGGTTATCAGCCGTCATCAGCCAGTCATACCCAATTCCAAGTGTGGAAAACCTGGCATTCGAACCCGCGACCTTTGTTAATTGAGTCAAACGCCCTACCATTGAGCCACGGACTCGTTGTTTTGTCGGTTGCGATCGTGGATTATGATGATAGTGTGCGGCTCACCGATCTGCTTAAGGAACACGTATGTTCCATTGTGCCCTGGAGCTCACATTAGAGCCCTCGCAGGCGTGTAGCATATAATTAAGTGAAACCGACAAAGACAAGGGAGACCGAAATGGCTATTTCTGGCTTATCAGCCGTCATCAGCCAGTCATACCCAATTCCATGTGTGGAACACCTGGGATTCGAAACCCGCGACCATTGGTAATTGAGTTGAACGCTCTACCATTGAGCCACGGGCTCGTTTGTTTTGCGGTTGCGATCGTGAATATGATGATAGTGTGCGGCTCACCGATCTGCTTAAGGAACATGTATATTTCCGTTGTGCCCTGGAGCTCACATTTGAGCCCCTCGCAGGCGGTCGCATAGCGACGTCTAGCATATAATGAAGTGGAACCGACAAAGACAAGGGAGACCGAATGGCTATTTTGGCTTATTGCCGTCATCAGCCAGTCATACCCAATCCCAAGTGTGAGACACCTGGCATTCGAACCCGCGACCTTTGGTAATTGAGTCAAACGCCCTAACATTGAGCCACGGACTCTTTGTTTTGTCGGTTGAGATCGTGAATATGATGATATTGTGCGGCAAACCGATCTGCTTAAGGAACATGCACGTTCCATTGTGCCCTGGAGCTCACATTAGAGCCTCGCAGGCGGTCGCATAGCAACGTGTAGCATATAATGAAGTGGAACCAACAAAGACAAGGGAGACCGGAATGGCTATTTCTGGCTTAAAAGCCGTCATCAGCCAGTCATACCCAATTCCATGTGTGGGACACCTGGCATTCCGAACCCGCGACCTTTGGTAATTGAGTCGAACGCTCTACCATTGAGCCTTGGGCTCGTTGTTTTGTCGGTTGAGATCGTGAATATGATGATAGTGTGCGGCTCACCAATCTGCTTAAGGAACATGTATGTTCCGTTGTGCCCTGGAGCTCACATTAGAGCCCTAGCAGGTGGTCGCCCAGTGACGTGCTGCTTATGATGATGTGGAACCGACAAAGACAAGGGAAAACGGAATGGCCGTTCCTGGCTTCTTAGCCGTCATCAGCCAGTCATACCCAATTCCATGTGTGGAAAACCTGGTATTCGCACCCGCGACCTTTGGTAATTGAGTCGAACGATCTACCATTTAGCCACGGGCTCGTTGTTTTGTCGGTAGTAATCGTGAATATGATGATAGTGTGCGGCTAACCGATCTGCTTAAGGAGCATGCACGTTCCATTGTGCCCTGGAGCACACATTATAGCCCTCGCTGTCGGTCACATAGCGACGTTAGAATATAATGAATGGGAACCAACAAAGACAAGGAGACCGAAATGGCTATATCTCGGCTTATTAGCCGTCATCAGCCGTCATCAGCCAGTCATCACCCAGCATTCCAACTGTGTGGAAAACCTGGCATTCGAACCCGCGACCTTGTGTACTGAGTCAAACGCACTCACCATTGAGCCACGGGCTCGTTGTTTTGTCGGTTGCGATCGTTAATATGATGATAGTTTGCGGCTCACCAATCTGCTTAAGGAACATATATGTTCCATTGTGCCCTGGAGCTCACATTGAGCCCTCGCAGGTGGTCGCACAGCGACGTGCAGCTTATGATGAAGTGAAACCGACAAAGACAAGGGGAAACCGGAATGGCCATTTTTTGGCTTATTAGCCGACATCAGCCAGTCCTACCCAATTTGAAGTGTAGAAAACCTGGGATTCACACCCGCGACCTTTGGTAATTGAGTCGAACGGCCTATCATTGAGCCACGGACTCTTTGTTTTGTCGGTTGCGATCGGGATTATAATGATAGTGTGCGGGCACACCGATCTGCTTAAGGAACATGTATGTTGCGTTTGTGCCCTGGAGCTCACATTAGAGCCCTCGCAGGTGGTCGAATAGCGACGTGTAGCATATAATGAAGTGGAACCATCAAACAAAAGGGAGACCGGAATGGCCGGTTCTGGCTTCTGAGCCATCATCAGCCAGTCATACCCATTTCCAAGTGTGGAAAACCTGGGATTCGAACCCGCAACCTTTGGTAATTGAGTCGAAACGCTCTAACATTGAGCCAGGGGCTCGTTTTTTGTTTTGTCGGTTGCGATCGGGATTATGATGATAGTGTGCAGCTCAACCGATCTGCTTAAGGAACATGTATGTTATGTTGTGCCTTGGAGCTCACATTAGAGCCCTCGAAGGCGGTCGGAGAGCGACGTGCAGCTTATAATGAAGTGGAACCGATCAAAGACAAAGGGAGACCGGAATGGCCATTTCTGGCTTCTAGAGCCGACATCAGCCAGTCATACCCAAATTCCATGTGGGAAAACCTGGGATTCGCACCCGGGACATTTGGTTATTGATCGATCTACCATTTGAGCCACGGGCTCGTTGTTTTGTCGATTATGATCGTGAATATGATGATTGTGTGCGGCTCACCAATCTGCTTAAGGAACACCTATGTTCCGTTGTGCGCTGGAGCTCATATTAGAGCTCTCGCAGGTGGTCACAGAGCGAAGTTAGCATAGAATGAAGTGGAACCAAATAAGACTAGGGAGACTGGAATGGCTATTTCTGGTTATCAGCCATCATCAGTCAGTCATACCCAATTCCAAGTGTGGAAACACCTGGCATTCTAACCTGTGACCTTTGTTAATTGAGTCAAACGCCGTACCATTGAGCCACGGACTCGTTGTTTTGTCAATTGTTATCGGAATTATGATGATTGTGTGCGGCTAACCGAGCTGCTTAAGGAACATGTATGTTCCATTCTGCCCTGGAGCTCACATTAGAGCCTTCGCAGGCGTGTAGCATATATTTAAGTGAAACCGACAAAGACAATGGAGACCGAAATGGCTATATCTGGCTTATTATCCGTCATCAGACGTCATCAGCCAGTCATATCCAATTCTATGTGTGGAACACCTGGGATTCGAACCCGCGAACTTTGAGTCACGGGCTCGTTGTTTTGTCGATTGTGATCGTGAATATGATGATAGTGTGCGGCTCACCAATCTGCTTAAGGAACATGCATGTTCCGTTGTGCCCTGGAGCTCACATTAGAGCCCTAGCAGGTGGTCGCCCAGTGACGTGCAGCTTATGATGAAGTGGAACCGACAAAGACAAGGGTAACCGGAATGGCCATTTTCGGCTTAATAGCCGGCATCAGCCAGTCCTACCCAATTTTACGTGTGGAAAAAAATTGGGATTGGCACCACAACCTTTGGTAATTGAGTCGAACGATCTACCATTTAGCCACGGGTTTTGCTGTTGTGTCGGTAGTGATCGTATATATGATGATAGTGTGCGGCTTACCGATCTGCTTAAGGAACATGTATGTTATGTTGTGCCTTGGAGCTCACATTAGAGCCCTCGCAGGCGGTCGGATAGCGACGTGTAGCATATAATGAGGTGGAACCGTCAAACAAAAGGGAGACCGGAATGGCCGTTTCTGGCTTCTGAGCCGTCATCAGCCAGTCATACTCAATTCCATGTGTAGGAAACCTGGCATTCGAACCCGCGACCTTTGAATCACGGGCTCGTTGTTTTGTCGATTGTGATCGTGAATATGATGATAGTGCGCGGCTTACCAATCTGCTTAAGGAACATATATGTTCCATTGTGCCCTGGAGCTCACATTAGAGCCCTAGCAGGTGGTCGCCCAGTGACGTACAGTTTATGATGAAGTGGAACCGACAAAGAGAAGGGAAACCAGAATGGCCATTTTCGGCTTATTAGCCGGCAACAGCCAGTCCTACCCAATTTTAGGTGTGAAAAACCTGGGATTCGCACCCGCGACCTTTGGTTATTGAGTCGAACGATCTACCATTGAGCCACGGTCTCGTAGTTTTGTCGGTTGTGATCGTGAATATGATGATAGTGTGCGGCTCACTAATCTGCTTAAGGAACATTTATGTTGCGTTTTGCCCTGGAGCTCACATTAGAGCCCTCGCAGGTGGTTGGATAGTGACGTGTAGCATATAATTAAGTGGAACCGACAAACAAAAGGGAGACCGGAATGGCCGTTTCGGGCTTCTTAGCCGTCATCAGCCAGTCATACGCAATTCTATGTGTGGAAAACCTGGGATTCGAACCCGCAACCTTTGGTAATTGAGTCAAACGTCGTACCATTGAGCCAGGGGCTCGTTTTTTTTGTTGGTTGAGATCGTGAATATGATGATAGTATGCGGCTAACCGATCTGCTTAAGGAACATGCACGTTCCATTTTGCCCTGGAGCTCACATTAGAGCCATCGCAGGCCTCACATAGCGACGTGCAGCTTATGATGAAGTGGAACCGACAAAGACAAGGGAGACCGGAATGGCTATTTCTGGCTTAAAAGCCGTCATCAGCCAGTCATACCAAATTTCATGTGTGGAAAACCTGGGATTCGCACCCGGGACATTTGGTTATTGATTCGAGCGATCTACCATTTAGCCACGGGCTCATTGTTTTGTCGGTTGTGATCGTGAATATGATGATAGTGTGTGGCTCACCGATCTGCTTAAGGAACATGTATGTTCCGTTGTGCGCTGGAGCTCATATTAGAGCTCTCGCAGGCGGTTGCATAGCGAAGTTAGCATATAATGAAGTGGAACCAAATAAGAAAAGGGTGACCGCAATGGCTATTTCTGGTTACAGCCGTCATCAGTCAGTCATACCTAATTCCAAGTGTGAAACACCTGGGATTCAAACCCGTGAACTTTGATAATTGAGTCGAGCGCTTTATCATTGAGCCACGGGCTCGTTTTTTGTCGGTTGCGATAGTGCTTATGATGATAGTGTGCGGCTCACCGATCTGCTTAAGGAACACCTATGTTCCGTTGTGCGCTGGAGCTCACATTAGAGCCTTCGCAGGCGTGTAGCATATATTTAAGTGAAACCGACAAAGACAATGGAGACCGAAATGGCTATATCTGGCTTATTATCCGTCATCAGACGTCATCAGCCAGTCATATCCAATTCTATGTGTGGAACACCTGGGATTCGAACCCGCGAACTTTGAGTCACGGGCTCGTTGTTTTGTCGATTGTGATCGTGAATATGATGATAGTGTGCGGCTCACCAATCTGCTTAAGGAACATGCATGTTCCGTTGTGCCCTGGAGCTCACATTAGAGCCCTAGCAGGTGGTCGCCCAGTGACGTGCAGCTTATGATGAAGTGGAACCGACAAAGACAAGGGTAACCGGAATGGCCATTTTCGGCTTAATAGCCGGCATCAGCCAGTCCTACCCAATTTTACGTGTGGAAAAATTGGGATTGGCACCCGCAACCTTTGGTAATTGAGTCGAACGATCTACCATTTAGCCACGGGTTTTGCTGTTGTGTCGGTAGTGATCGTATATATGATGATAGTGTGCGGCTTACCGATCTGCTTAAGGAACATGTATGTTATGTTGTGCCTTGGAGCTCACATTAGAGCCCTCGCAGGCGGTCGGATAGCGACGTGTAGCATATAATGAGGTGGAACCGTCAAACAAAAGGGAGACCGGAATGGCCGTTTCTGGCTTCTGAGCCGTCATCAGCCAGTCATACTCAATTCCATGTGTAGGAAACCTGGCATTCGAACCCGCGACCTTTGAATCACGGGCTCGTTGTTTTGTCGATTGTGATCGTGAATATGATGATAGTGCGCGGCTTACCAATCTGCTTAAGGAACATATATGTTCCATTGTGCCCTGGAGCTCACATTAGAGCCCTAGCAGGTGGTCGCCCAGTGACGTACAGTTTATGATGAAGTGGAACCGACAAAGAGAAGGGAAACCAGAATGGCCATTTTCGGCTTATTAGCCGGCAACAGCCAGTCCTACCCAATTTTAGGTGTGAAAAACCTGGGATTCGCACCCGCGACCTTTGGTTATTGAGTCGAACGATCTACCATTGAGCCACGGTCTCGTAGTTTTGTCGGTTGTGATCGTGAATATGATGATAGTGTGCGGCTCACTAATCTGCTTAAGGAACATTTATGTTGCGTTTTGCCCTGGAGCTCACATTAGAGCCCTCGCAGGTGGTTGGATAGTGACGTGTAGCATATAATTAAGTGGAACCGACAAACAAAAGGGAGACCGGAATGGCCGTTTCGGGCTTCTTAGCCGTCATCAGCCAGTCATACGCAATTCTATGTGTGGAAAACCTGGGATTCGAACCCGCAACCTTTGGTAATTGAGTCAAACGTCGTACCATTGAGCCAGGGGCTCGTTTTTTTGTTGGTTGAGATCGTGAATATGATGATAGTATGCGGCTAACCGATCTGCTTAAGGAACATGCACGTTCCATTTTGCCCCTGGAGCTCACATTAGAGCCATCGCAGGCCCTCACATAGCGACGTGCAGCTTATGATGAAGTGGAACCGACAAAGACAAGGGAGACCGGAATGGCTATTTCTGGCTTAAAAGCCGTCATCAGCCAGTCATACCAAATTTCATGTGTGGAAAACCTGGGATTCGCACCCGGGACATTTGGTTATTGATTCGAGCGATCTACCATTTAGCCACGGGCTCATTGTTTTGTCGGTTGTGATCGTGAATATGATGATAGTGTGTGGCTCACCGATCTGCTTAAGGAACATGTATGTTCCGTTGTGCGCTGGAGCTCATATTAGAGCTCTCGCAGGCGGTTGCATAGCGAAGTTAGCATATAATGAAGTGGAACCAAATAAGAAAAGGGTGACCGCAATGGCTATTTCTGGTTACAGCCGTCATCAGTCAGTCATACCTAATTCCAAGTGTGAAACACCTAGGATTCAAACCCGTGAACTTTGATAATTGAGTCGAACGCTTTATCATTGAGCCACGGGCTCGTTTTTTTGTCGGTTGCGATAGTGCATATGATGATAGTGTGCGGCTCACCGATCTGCTTAAGGAACACCTATGTTCCGTTGTGCGCTGGAGCTCATATTAGAGCCCTCGCAGGCGGTCGCATAGCGAAGTTAGCATAATATGAAGTGGAACCAAATAAGACAAGGGAGACCGGAATGGCTATTTCTGGTTATCAGCCGTCATCTGCCAGTCATACCCAATTCCAAGTGTGGAAAACCTGGCATTCTAACCCGCGACCTTTGTTAATTTAGTCAAACGCCCTACGGTTGAGCCACGGACTCGTTGTTTTGTCGATTGCTATCGGAATTATGATGATTGTTTGCGGCTAACCGATCTGCTTAAGGAACACGTATGTTCCATTCTGCCCTGGAGCTCACATTAGAGCCTTCGCAGGCGTGTAGCATATAATGAAGTGGAACCGACAAAGACGAGGGAGACCAGAATGGCCATTTCTGGCTTATTAGCCGGCATCAGCCAGTCATATCCAATTCTATGTGTGGAACACCTGGGATTCGAATTCACGACCTTTGGTTATTGAGTCAAACGCTCTACCATTGAGCCACGTGCTCGTTGTTTTGTCGGTTGCGATCGTTAATATGATGATAGTGTGCGTCTCAACGATCTGCTTAAGGAACATATATTTTCTGTTGTGCCCTGGAGCTCACATTTGAGCCCTCGCAGGCGGTTGCATAGCGTCATGTAGCATATAATGAAATGGAACCGACAAAGACGAGGGAGACTGGAATGGCTATTTCTGGTTATCAGCCGTCATTAGCCACTCATACCCAATTCCAAGTGTGAGACACCGGGCATTCGAACCCGCGACCTTTGGTAATTGAGTCAAACGCGCCACCATTGAGCCACGGACTCGTTGTTTTGTCAATTGCTATCGGGATTATGATGATATTGTGCGGCTAACCGATCTGCTTAAGGAACACGTATGTTCCATTGTGCCCTGGAGCTCACATTAGAGCCCTCGGAGCGTTAAGCATCGAATGAAGTGGAACCGACAAAGACAAGGGAGACCGAAATGGCTATTTCTTGCTTAAAAGCCGTCATCAGCCGTCATAAGCCAGTCATACCCAATTTCACTTGTTGAACGCCTGGGATTCGCACCCGCGACCTTTGGTAATTGAGTCGAACGCTCTACCATTGAGCCACGGGCTCGTTTTTTTGTTGGTTGAGATCGTGAATATGATGATAGTGTGCGGCTAACCGATCTGCTTAAGGAACATGCACGTTCCATTTTGCCCTGGAGCTCACATTAGAGCCTTCGCAGGCGTGTAGCATATAATGAAGTGGAACCGACAAAGACAAGGGAGACCGAAATGGCTATATCTGGCTTATTAGCCATCATCAGCCGTCATCAGCCAGTCATATCCAATTCCAACTGTGAGACACCTGGGATTCGAATCCATGACCTTTGGTAATTGAGTCAAACGCTCTACCATTGAGCCGTGGTCTCGATGTTTTGTCGGTTGCGATCGTTAATATGAGGATAGTGTGCGGCTCAACGATCTGCTTAAGGAACATATATTTTCTGTTGTGTCCTGGAGCTCACATTTGAGACCTCGCAGGCGGTCGCATAGCCTCGTGTAGCATATAATGAAGTGGAACCGACAACGACGAGGGAGACCAGAATGGCCATTTCTGGCTTATTAGCCGGCATCAGCCAGTCATACCAATTCCATGTGTGAGAAACCTGGCATTCGCACCCCCGACCTTTGGTAGTTGAGTCGCACGCTTCCATTGAGACACAGGCTCGTATTTTTGTCGGTTGCGATCGTGAATAGTATGATAGTGTGCGGCTCACCAATCTGCTCAAGGAGCATGTAAGTTCCGTTGTGCCCTGGAGCTCACATTAGAGCCCTCGCAGGTGGTCGCACAGCGACGTGCAGCTTATGATGAAGTGGAACCGACAAAGACAAGGGAAACCAGAATGGCCATTTTTGGCTTATTAGCCGACATCAGCCAGTCCTACCCAATTCCAAGTGTGGAAAACCTGGGATTCACACACGCGCCCTTTGGTAATTGAATCGAACGCCCTAACATTGAGCTACGGACTCTTTGTTTTGTCGGTTGCGATCGGGATTATAATGATAGTGTGTGGCTCACCGATCTGCTTAAGGAACATGCATGTTATGTTGTGCCTTTGGAGCTCACATTAGAGCCCTCGCAGGTGGTCGGATAGCGACGTGTAGCATATAATGAAGTGGAACCGACAAAGACAAGGGGAGACCTGAATAACCGTTTCTGGCTTCTTAGCCGTCATCAGCCGGTCATACCTAATTCCATGTGTAGGACACTTGGCATTCGAACCCGCGACCTTTGGTTATTGAGTCGAACGCTCTACCATTGGGCCACGGGCTCGTTTTTTTTGTTGGTTGAGATCGTGAATATGATGATAGTATGCGGCTAACCGATCTGCTCAAGGAACATGCACGTTCCTTTTTGCCCTGGAGCTCACATTAGAGCCACCGCAGGCGGTCGCATAGCAACGTGTAGCATATAATAAAGTGGAACCTACAAAGACAAGGGAGACTGGAATGGCTATTTCTGGCTTAACAGCCGTCATCAGCCAGTCATACCCAATTCCATGTGTGGGACACCTGGCATTCGAACCCGCGACCTTTGAGTCACGGGCTCGTTGTTTTGTTGATTGTGATCGTGAATATGATGATAGCGTGCGGCTCACCAATCTGCTTAAGGAACATGTATGTTATCTTGTGCCCTGGAGCTCACATTAGAGCCCCTAGCAGGTGGTCGCCCAGTGACGTACAGCTTATGATGAAGAGGAACCGACAAAGACAATGGAAACCGGAATGGCCATTTTTGGCTTATTAGCCAGCATCAGCCAGTCCTACCCAATTTCACGTGTGGAACACCTGGGATTCGCACCCGCGACCTTTGGTAATTGAGTCGAACGCTCTACCATTGAGCCACGGGCTCGTTTTTTTGTTGGTTGAGATCGTGAATATGATGATAGTGTGCGGCTAACCGATCTGCTTAAGGAACATGCACGTTCCATTTTGCCCTGGAGCTCACATTAGAGCCTTCGCAGGCGTGTAGCATATAATGAAGTGGAACCGACAAAGACAAGGGAGACCGAAATGGCTATATCTGGCTTATTAGCCATCATCAGCCGTCATCAGCCAGTCATATCCAATTCCAACTGTGAGACACCTGGGATTCGAATCCATGACCTTTTGGTAATTGAGTCAAACGCTCTACCATTGAGCCGTGGTCTCGATGTTTTGTCGGTTGCGATCGTTAATATGAGGATAGTGTGCGGCTCAACGATCTGCTTAAGGAACATATATTTTCTGTTGTGCCCTGGAGCTCACATTTGAGACCTCGCAGGCGGTCGCATAGCCTCGTGTAGCATATAATGAAGTGGAACCGACAACGACGAGGGAGACCAGAATGGCCATTTCTGGCTTATTAGCCGGCATCAGCCAGTCATACCAATTCCATGTGTGAGAAACCTGGCATTCGCACCCCCGACCTTTGGTAGTTGAGTCGCACGCTTCCATTGAGACACAGGCTCGTATTTTTGTCGGTTGCGATCGTGAATAGTATGATAGTGTGCGGCTCACCAATCTGCTCAAGGAGCATGTAAGTTCCGTTGTGCCCTGGAGCTCACATTAGAGCCCTCGCAGGTGGTCGCACAGCGACGTGCAGCTTATGATGAAGTGGAACCGACAAAGACAAGGGAAACCAGAATGGCCATTTTTGGCTTATTAGCCGACATCAGCCAGTCCTACCCAATTCCAAGTGTGGAAAACCTGGGATTCACACACGCGCCCTTTGTAATTGAATCGAACGCCCTAACATTGAGCCATGGACTCTTTGTTTTGTCGGTTGTGATCGGGATTATAATGATAGTGTGTGGCTCACCGATCTGCTTAAGGAACATGCATGTTATGTTGTGCCTTGGAGCTCACATTAGAGCCCTCGCAGGTGGTCGGATAGCGACGTGTAGCATATAATGAAGTGGAACCGACAAAGACAAGGGAGACCTGAATAACCGTTTCTGGCTTCTTAGCCGTCATCAGCCGGTCATACCTAATTCCATGTGTAGGACACTTGGCATTCGAACCCGCGACCTTTGGTTATTGAGTCGAACGCTCTACCATTGGGCCACAGGCTCGTTTTTTTTGTTGGTTGAGATCGTGAATATGATGATAGTATGCGGCTAACCGATCTGCTCAAGGAACATGCACGTTCCTTTTTGCCCTGGAGCTCACATTAGAGCCACCGCAGGCGGTCGCATAGCAACGTGTAGCATATAATAAAGTGGAACCTACAAAGACAAGGGAGACTGGAATGGCTATTTCTGGCTTAACAGCCGTCATCAGCCAGTCATACCCAATTCCATGTGTGGGACACCTGGCATTCGAACCCGCGACCTTTGAGTCACGGGCTCGTTGTTTTGTTGATTGTGATCGTGAATATGATGATAGCGTGCGGCTCACCAATCTGCTTAAGGAACATGTATGTTATCTTGTGCCCTGGAGCTCACATTAGAGCCCTAGCAGGTGGTCGCCCAGTGACGTACAGCTTATGATGAAGAGGAACCGACAAAGACAATGGAAACCGGAATGGCCATTTTTGGCTTATTAGCCAGCATCAGCCAGTCCTACCCAATTTCACGTGTGGAACACCTGGGATTCGCACCCGCGACCTTTGGTAATTGAGTCGAACGCTCTACCATTGAGCCACGGGCTCGTTTTTTTGTTGGTTGAGATCGTGAATATGATGATAGTGTGCGGCTAACCGATCTGCTTAAGGAACATGCACGTTCCATTTTGCCCTGGAGCTCACATTAGAGCCCTTCGCAGGCGTGTAGCATATAATGAAGTGGAACCGACAAAGACAAGGGAGACCGAAATGGCTATATCTGGCTTATTAGCCATCATCAGCCGTCATCAGCCAGTCATATCCAATTCCAACTGTGAGACACCTGGGATTCGAATCCATGACCTTTGGTAATTGAGTCAAACGCTCTACCATTGAGCCGTGGTCTCGATGTTTTGTCGGTTGCGATCGTTAATATGAGGATAGTGTGCGGCTCAACGATCTGCTTAAGGAACATATATTTTCTGTTGTGCCCTGGAGCTCACATTTGAGACCTCGCAGGCGGTCGCATAGCCTCGTGTAGCATATAATGAAGTGGAACCGACAACGACGAGGGAGACCAGAATGGCCATTTCTGGCTTATTAGCCGGCATCAGCCAGTCATACACCAATTCCATGTGTGGAAACCTGGCATTCGAAACCCCACGACCTTTGGTAGTTGAGTCGAACGCTCTACCATTGAGACCTCGGGCTCATTGTTTTTGTCGGTTGCGATCGTGAATAGTGATGATAGTGTGCGGCTCACCAATCTGCTCAAAGGAACATGTAAGTTCCGTTGTGCCCTGGAGCTCACATTAGAGCCCTCGCAGGTGGTCGCATAGCGACGTGCAGCTTATGATGAAGTGGAACCGACAAAGACAAAGGGAGACCAGAATGGCCATTTTGGCTTGTTAGCCGTCATCAGCCAGTCATACCCAATTCCAAGTGTGGAAACACCTGGGATTCACACCCGCGACCCTTTGGTAATTGAATCGAACGCTCTAACATTGAGCCATGGACTCTTTGTTTTCGTCGGTTGCGATCGGGATTATAATGAATGTGTGCGGCTCACCGATCTGCTTAAGGAACATGCATGTTATGTTGTGCCTTGGAGCTCACATTAGAGCCCTCGCAGGCGGTCGGATAGCGACGTGTAGCATATAATGAAGTGGAACCGACAAAGACAAGGGAGACCGGAATGGCTATTTCTGGCTTCTTAGCCGTCATCAGCCAGTCATACCCAATTCCATGTGTGGGACGCCTGGCATTCGAACCCGCGACCTTTGAGTCACGTCTACATGAGCCACGATCGTTGTTTTGTCGATTGTGATCGTGAATATGATGATAGCGTGCGGCTCACCAATCTGCTTAAGGAACATGTATGTTATCTTGTGCCCTGGAGCTCACATTAGAGCCCTAGCAGGTGGTCGCCCAGTGACGTACAGCTTATGATGAAGAGGAACCGACAAAGACAATGGAAACCGGAATGGCCATTTTTGGCTTATTAGCCAGCATCAGCCAGTCCTACCCAATTTTAGGTGTGGAAAACCTGGGATTCGCACCCGCGACCTTTGGTTATTTGAGTCGCACGATCTACGATTTAGCCACGGGCTCATTTGTTTGTCGGTTGTGATCGTGAATATGATGATAGTGTGCGGCTCACCGATCTGCTTAAGGAACACCTATGTTCCGTTTTGCGCTGGAGCTCATATTAGAGCCCTCGCAGGTGGTTGGATAGCGACGTGTAGCATATAATTAAGTGAAACAGACAAACAAAAGGGAGACCGGAATGGCCGTTTCTGGCTTCTTAGCCGTCATCAGCCAGTCATACCCAATTCCAAGTGTGGAAAACCTGGGATTCACACCCACGACCTTTGGTAATTGAGTCGAATGCCCTAACATTGAACCACGGACTCTTTCTTTTGTCGGTTGAGATCGTGAATATGATGATAGTATGCTGCTAACCGATCTGCTTAAGGAACATGCATGTTATGTTTTGCCTTGGAGCTAACATTAGAGCCCTCGCAGGTGGTCGGATAGCGACAAGTAGCATATAACTAAGTGGAACAGACAAACAAAAGGGAGACCGGAATGGCCGTTCCTGGCTTTTTAGCCGTCATCAGCCAGTCATACACAATTCCATGTGTGGGACACCTGGCATTCGAATCCGCGACCTTTGGTAATTGAGTCGAACGCTCTACCATTAAGCCATGGGCTCGTTTTTTTTGTTGGTTGAGATCGTGAATATGATGATAGTATGCAACTAACAGATCTGCTTAAGGAACATGCACGTTCCATTTTGCCCTGGAGCTTACATTAGAGCCCTCGCAGGCAGTCGGATAGTGACGTGTAGCATATAATGAAGTGGAACCGACAAAGACAAGGGAGACCGGAATGGCTATTTTTGGCTTAAAAGCCGTCATCAGCCAGTCATACCCAAATCCATGTGTGGGACACCTGGCATTCGAACCCGTGACCTTTGAGTCATGGGCTCGTTATTTTGTCATTTGTGATCGTGAATATGATGATAGCGTGCGGCTCACAAACCTGCTTAAGGAACATGTATGTTATCTTGTGCCCTGGAGCTCACATTAGAGCCCTCGCAGGTGGTCGCATAGTGACGTGTAGCATATGATGAAGTGGAACCGACAAAGACGATGGAGACTGGAATGGCTATTTCTGGTTATCAGCCGTCATCAGCCAGTCATACCTAATTCCAAGTGTGGAAAACCTGGCATTCGAACCCGCGACCTTTGTTAATTGAGTCAAACGCCCTTTCATTGAGCCACGGATTCGTTGTTTTGTCAATTGCTATCGGGATTATGATGATATTGTGCGGCTAACCGATCTGCTGAATGAACACGTATGTTCCATTGTGCCCTGGAGCTCACATTAGAGCCCTCGCAGGCGTTTAGCATAGAATGAAGTGGAACCGACAAAGACAAGGGAGACCGAAATGGCTATTTCTGGCTTAAAAGCCGTCATCAGCCGTCATAAGCCATTCATTCCCAATTTCACGTGTGGAACACCTGGGATTCGCACACGCGACCTTTGGTAATTGAGTCGAACGCTCTACCATTAAGCCACGGGCTCGTTTTTTTTGTTGGTTGAGATCGTGAATATGATGATAGTATGCGGCTAACCGATCTGCTTAAGGAACATGCACGTTCCATTGTGCCCTGGAGCTCACATTAGAGCCATCGCAGGCGGTCGCATAGCGACGTGTAGCATATAATGAAGTGGAACCAAATAA
>WEDG01013646.1:0-23955 GCA_017591395.1 Schistocephalus solidus
TCGTCGAAATCAACGGTCGAACTGTCATAGTGTGTGATGTCGACTCTGGAGAATCCATCCTGAACCCGCCTCTGGTCGTCCTGACTGCCTTGCCACCGGGCCCAGGTGTGTAATGCAGGAAAGCGAGCAGCCGATCCTGTGCAAGTCTGTAAAATATTTCAGGCGGAAGTCACCATCCAGCACCTCCAACATCGTGGGACACAAGGTCAGCATCCTCGTTCACGATTTTCAACCTGTTGGTGTCACAATGCGCGGTAGTATGTCGCTCATCGCTGTTGACGACTGCCGTCATATCAGAAGGAATTTTCGGTTTATGTCTCGTATTTTTCTAGGTCAATAATTTGCGTTCAAAGCTGGCGACACAATTTCATCACGCTGTGTTCATGCCGATCTTAAGGTGATATCGTAGACATCTAACAAGTCTGTTCAGGCCTTTCGGTGTGCATTAAGTTTTTCGGCGTACAGGTAGCAGTCAGCTGGTTTTTTTTAGCGTTTCCTCCTTTCTTTAGTATGCTGCACTGTTCTGATTTCAAAGGTTGTTTATTATATTTTCATGATAGACCAGCATGCCAGCTTACTCAGTCGCACACCTTCACAGTGCCCTTCTTCGATTCGTGGAGTCCTTGTGATGTTACTGTTTTTCTCCTTTTTGCTAAGTTTTTAGTAGCATCAATTCTATTTTGACATTATAGGAACGAGGGGCGTTCAGTCTGCATTAAACGTCTCTCCACGTGGCAAAGGCACACAGTAAACCATTCGATATTCGGAACTCGCCTTTTTTACTTCAGTTTTCAGATCCTCCAGCGGAAACGAAGGTGTTAAACCCCTTCCTTTAACGATGGTAAATAATCAGGGTTTCTGTACTGTTGAGGTGTCATCAATATCACTCAATGATTTGTGATCTTATACTAAATCCTGTTTGCTCTTCAATTCGGTATAAACTTCGCAGGTACTGGCATAATACCCTCTAGATTCAGTACTTTGATCACCCCTCCCTTTGCCATTACCTCCCGTCTTCGAACCTTCGTTTGACGCAGTCCCTTAAACGGACGCCCTTTTTCATCCATTCCCGAATCCCTCCCCCCCTCAGCTCACCCCCAAGTCGTCAGCGCTCCAGCCCAGTCAAGTACCTCCGCCTCGCCACAATCTTCTGTGGCCTCAATGGGCCGTCGCTGGCGGCGAGGTCTTCTCTCAGCCCTGGCGACCGTCTGCAGCCATCGACATGCGCACATCTTCCAGCACGCCGTCACTGATGACATCGCACCGGGCTACAGTGGTATGGTGCGCCAGCCCATCGATCTGACCAGCCTACGCCGTCGTGTGGAGGCATCGTTGGCCTGCCTAGCGGGTACCACAGCAGCTGGTCCCGCAGAGTCAGCTCCGCTAAGTCCGGCGGCGGGCGAGGCGGTCATAATCAATACAGCTAAGCGACTACTGCGTGACCTTCTTCTCATGTTCGTGAATGCGCGCATGTACAACAACCGCGAACACAGCGTTCATCGCATGGCTGGAGAAATGTTTGCCGACGTATTTTCTGAGGTAAACCCCACAAACAGCATTCGTTCTTGGCGCTGTGAGCACTTGCTTGTCTCGGATGGTACATTCTGCTAATATGCAGAAAAATGCCTTTTACGTGAACCCTTAGACGATAAACAGACGTGTCCCAAGGTGCGCATGGTTGTTGTGGTTGTGAAGGGCTTTAATGCCTGGCCAGGAAAAGTGCGATCTTATTATAGAAACGAGAAGGCGAGTTCCGGAAAGCCGGAGCAGATGAGGTCGCTGGAACGATAAGTTTATGGGCCTGACCTTTCGGATTTTTATTCGGACTCATCATTTGAGACAGTCGCAGCTAAGGGTAGTGCAGACGCGAGTAGTGCTATAGGACGTAGGTGTCATGTGACCACAGACGTATTAGAAGTAGCAGCTCTCGTGCTCACTGCTAGGGGTCGTAATTGATACGATGATGGTTTGTCAGTCCGCGTCCGGCCCGTTGGTCGCGGCAATTTCATCAGCTGTGCTAGATGTTGGCGTGATCCTTACTCGGCCTCTGGGTTCGCTGTCAGTGCAATTGTTCGTCGCCCGCGCCCTCCCCACCTGCCTGCTTCCTCTTTTCAGGTAGTATAAACACGAACTATGGGAGCGGGAGATTATTGTGCTTGTTGATGTACTGTGCGCCTGAGAACCATGAGTTAAGTAGCTCACGGTTCATGCGGTTGTCACCTCTTGCGATTATTTCGGGCTCATAAAACTTAAGAATATAGCTGGGTGCCGTCTAATGACTCGCAACCTGAGAGCTAGCGTTCTTCCTCTTCACTGCTGCTTTGTGCTCGGCCATTCGCGTCCGGAGCAATCTTACAGTTTCTCCGACGTAGTTGCTTTGTCCGCAACTATACTCTTTGGACCGTCGATACCCTTATCCGCGACTGTCCCTGATGATGGTTTCGAGTAGGAATCCAAAACGTCAGATCAATAAACTTGTTTCATATTGGCTGTCCGGCAGTTGAAAACGGTTTAGTGAATGGTGTCCTGCTTTTCAACATCGTCCGCGGCGACTTTGAGGGTGGCAACTGAAGATTTGGTTAGACCAAATTCATTTGTGCCTACTTGTTCGCATACTATCTTCGCTCTGGATTCTGACGCCTGTCGGCCATAGTGCAAGGCAAGCAGTCCTGCAGTAGTTAACTTGCTGTTTGGACCCGCCTGCATCTCCCATGGTTGTTGCGCGCCAGTGAGTGTTTTCGCGTTCTCGTCGGTCGGTGTCGGACAAACTTAAAATCACGCTACTGGAATCTGTTCCTGTGATGCAATATGGAACTAGCCACCCATCCACTAGCGGTTGGGCTGTATTATTCCAAGCCCAGACGTGGTGGCTGTGAAATGTGCGATGACAAACTCGCCCTTATTTGTGCGCTTATATCGTTATCCGATGCGCCACATTCACGACTAATACTTGCATTAGTTGATGAACGCTCACCGATCACTAACGGAACTCACTTGTCTCGCTCTGCCTTGGGGCTCACTCTCGAGCCACGCCAGCAGCCGACCAGCGGCTAGTAGTAGAATAGGAAGATGAATATTGCTGGCAAAGACAAGGGGGAATGGAATGGCCAGTTCTGGCTTATTAGCCGTCTTCAGCCAGTCATACCCCATCCCAGGTGGTACATCACCCAAGGATCGAATCCGCGACCCTTTGATCAGACGTCCAGCGCTACGGATCCGTTGTCTTACCGGTTTAGATAGGGAAAATTGACTTGCATTCGTTGATGAACGCTCACCGATTGCTAGCCGCTGTGTGGCAGCTAGCGGTGCTCGAGAGTGAGCCTCAAGGTAGAGTGGAACGAGTAAATTCCGTTAGCGACCGGTGTGGGTTCATCAACGAATACAGTCAATATTCCCGATCTAAACTGGCAAGACAATGAGCCCGTGGCTCAATGGTTAGAGCGTTGGACTTCTGCTCACCGGGTCGTAGGTTCGATCCTCGGGTGGCGCACCACCTGGGGTTGGGTATGACTGGCTGACGATGGCTAATCAGCCGGAAATGGCCATTCCAGTCTCCCTTGTCTGTGCCGGGCAATATTTTTCCACTTAAACGACCGATACTGTTTTCTGCATGAAAAAATACCCTCGGTGGTGTATTTTGCCTCCACCTACTCCATGCAGCTGTGCAGAACTTTTTGAGTTTATTCAATTTGGCTTGCATGACTTCCTGTTTCAGGAGTATCGTGCAAACGTACCAGCCTTTTATTATGGGTAAGACTTGCTGATACTTCCCAAACGAGTATTTTGGTGGGAACGTCCAAATTACCAAGTAGAGGAAGTGTGCCCGTCCCCATCTTGCATTTTCTGAGCAGCCGGTCGCCGGGGTTCCACATTGGCTGCAGTTACAGTTATCTGATTAGTCTATGTTTGCGAAACGTTGCTTAGCTGTTTTATAACTTACTTCTTGAGCGGATTGGGCTGAATATTAACCAACCTGGACGGGATGCTAGAAGTACACGAGTTTTTTTTAACAAGAATGACTTGCATCTTTTAATAAATTTTGTCGTGGGCGATCCTGTTTTGTTTTTCTGCCGTGTTAGTGTTTGAAACAACAGTTGAGCAAGCATACTCTTCGTGTGATATCTAAATCCTAGATCGGGTCATAACACATATATTTTGGGCAGCCATATAGATTGGGTTGTTTTTTTTAGCAAGTGAGTAGTGGCACTGTGCATACCTGCTCTGTCTTCTGTGTTTAAGTTGCGGCCGTTGTGGTCGGTCTTAGCCGAAGACATCTCCGGATTTCCCCCTCTGCCCGGCAGTCCGCTGCCAGTCCCCTCAACTCTACGACGCCGGACAATCAGCTCAGCCGGTGGGGTGATTGGGCTGAGTTCTTCAGGACCCCACTCCCCACAGCAACCGTCAACACCCTCTACCGTGTCTGGTCCGTCTTCAGAGAAAGGTGAGTACTACTGTTCTCTCTCTCTCTCCCATTTCCTTGATCTGCTTTTACGAATAGCTACCATACCGATAGGGATGAGGAACGTTTCCACGCGGGCATTTGATGAGGCACGTTGCCATCCCCCTCACCCGTCACCCAAGTGATTTGGAGGGGGGGGGATTAGCGCGTGGATTCGCTGAAAGCTGTATCCCTGTTTTTATGGGCTTTATATGCCTGACTGATCTTTTCTAAAGTGCATTTGGTGGCAATTGACACTTCTAGTTTCGAAACAGGTTTGTTAACGAAGGCTGTTGCTTTTTACTAATGTAAAATGAACACTTTTTATACCTTCCTCACAAGTTCTTTCTTTATTGGTTTACTTTCAGCGGCCTGAAACAGAGTGAACACGGACACGCAGAATTCCTTATCGGCCTCGGCGCCCAATCGTGTACTTTTATCGAATAAACTTTCTTCCTACCAAGGCGTCATTTTTTTACAAATCCCTCCCTCCCTTCTCCTGTGACTCCTAACCCTTTCTCCGCCTCTACCCCCCGCCCCCCAACTGGCAGAATGGCGGTACGATTAAAGGCGTCTACTTCTATTGACATCTTCAGAGAGGAACGCGAGGGTAAGGTGAGTGCTGTGTCAGCCATGCATGCGCCTGCTTCATTTTGTAACCTTTTTTTTTTATGGACATCTAGCATATCTTTACTGGTGCACTAGTTCGCCACCTGGGTTTTATACACATCTCTAATGCCATTCCATCAGAGAGGCCTCCTTAAACACGAACCGAGGACCAAGGTTCGCGTTCGATGCCTTTCTGTTCGGCCTGTCTTCTGTTGAGGTCATCAGTATGGGTGAACCACGTGTCTAGGATTTTAGATGGCACCTACAGTTAGTGACCGATCTCATTCAAAGTCGACCAGAAGGATTATTTAAGTGGGGTTGTAGTATAAATAGCCCAATGCGAGGATAGTGCAGACACATCAGGATGTCCGCCAGTAAAAACCTTACCCGGTAAAAAATGACTTGTTAAGTAGCGTGCATTTTTATATGGATTTTCACTGGTCTTATAAATACTAGTCTAGTTTTTGGGAAGCATGCACAAAAATATCCTTTCTTGTGACAGCTTGTCACTTCTTTTAAGTTTTCGACCGGAAGAACGGCTATGTTTTGGTTTTAAATAAGTTTATAATTATTATATTTTTAAAGACCATACAGTATCCATTCGACTAGTCTCGTATCCGTCCATTTTACAATGCTCCTCATGAAGTATGCAATGTAGTTCACATCAATTGAAAATTTGTATGAAAACTATACAGTATGTTCTTCATGGTATGGAGCAATGGAGGGTTTTTCTTACCCGGAATGCCTGCAGCTTGTGGACTAGAACCCCTAAACATAGAAGTTACAGTAGATCGACTTCAAAAATAATCGGAAATCGGAACACTTTTCAAACCTAAATATACCCCTCCTTTGAGCATAAAGTATGAAGAAGAAGTAATTTTCTACAAAATGACTACGAGAACGAAGGCCATTGCTTAAGTTTTCTGTAAAATGTATTTAAATTTATAAGGGCAGTGAAATTCAATAGAAAAATGCATACTCCTTGAGCAGTCATTTTTTTACCAATTAAGGTTGTTGACAGGCAACTGAAAAGCACTGCATTAAAGAGCCGGCATTCTGCCGTGTACGCACTATCTTTGTCTTAGGTTGTGTGATATTTAATATTACAACACCACTTAATCGTAAACGCATTTCACAATTTTGGCTAGCTGTGCAGGAGATTGGTCACCCATTTTATGTTTGGAGTAAGGTATGACTACTGTTATATCTCGGTCGGAATTGATTAAATGAGACCTCTCGGTAGGACACGTAAATAGGAATTGGCTTTGCGCTAACCTCCAGGAAGGCTAAATATTCTCTTAACCGTAACCTGAATTTTAACCCTAGCCTTATCTAAGCTCTAACCCTTATTCTCCTGGAGTTTATCGGCGGTTCCTGCTCCGACGTCCCTACTCATTTATTGTATACATTGGAAACAAGCTGGACCCCATTGACCAAAACCTCAAATTAACAGTGAGTTGCCTTCAGTTAAATGATAGCTCACAAGAAATGTCTGAATTATTACTTCGTTGGTGGGGAATAATAAATTTCGTAATAAAATCGGAAACGTTGAAAACGCTAAGATTCGTGTCCTATGAACAAACTTCATTTTCGGAAGTACATAGAGCATATCCATGTAACCAACTGGGTATGAGAAAATCAACATTCAGCCCCTCCCCTGTTTTCAAGGAAAGTCGAAGTGACCATCCGGCCTCGGCAGTTAACCATTCCGGAAGTCTCCCTAGGCTAATTACATTGCACCATTTAACCACCCTCAGTATTAGTTGAGGGTATTTTAGATTTCTGGGAAATAAGTCTCGTGTTCGCCCTGTTACCTCTCTCTCCATTACTTGAAGTGCCCTTTTCTGTCTACTGTCTGCGAGCAGGTCAGGGACGTGTGTGATCAGGCCATCTGGTGTCTCTCCTCCTGCAAGAACAACCACGGCATTGAGCAGTTGTTGAGCGATTCCCTGGATACCTTCTGGCAGTCCGATGGGCCCCAGCCGCACACTGTTACCGTTCAGTTTCCGCGAAAAATCATAATCTCAGCCATTTGTCTCTACACGGACTACAAGGTTGACGAGAGCTACACCCCAAGTCGGTGGGTTCGCAGCACGCTTCTTGTCACACATCTTCTTCGAAGTTATGAAATTAAATGCTTACTGACGCGTATAGAAAAAGGGGAAGGAAATTGAATTGAGTGTGTGAGTGAGTGGGAGAATTACAAATACACTGGGAAGAATTCTATAAAAGATTGCATACTTCACTACACCATCGGCTGCATTATTTAGATAAATAACAAACGTTGTTTCTCAGCTTGTACCCAAATTTATAAGAAACCCATGAAAAGTTAGGTCTTCTGCGGAAGAGGAAATACTTAAGCACCCAAGTGGTCATTTTGACACGTTCGTCCCGATTTGTCAGCCGTACTCCATTCAGGTATTGTATAAAGTCGAAGTCTGCACCTTAGACGACCAGGGTTGAGCGAGTGTTAAACCGAAATTCAAATTGAACTTTACAGGCTATTGGTGAAGGACGATGGATAACTGCGGAGGTGTTATTAGTACCCGATGTGAAGTAATCACGTATAGCTGGTTAGAATTGCCAGTGATCATTTCCTTATGCTCTCCACTCGTCATCTCCTACTCCTCCATCGAAGTTCGACCCGCCTGTCCAAATTACCTTTTGTGAAAAAGTAATTGGGAAAACTCTTCGTAGAGTGCACAGGTACGCCTCAGTTTTTTCAAGGCTCAGGAATTAGGAAGAACTGATTGCAACGTATATGTAACTTAGAACTCTGGGATACAGGTCAGCAAATGTTAGAGCTACTGTCGTGATGGGTCCTTGACGAAAGTTCACAATGATCGAGAACATGAAGGTCCGCAAATCAGTATTAGGAGAAGACAGCTTGGTTTGGGCCAGTTTTTATTGAGACAAAGAGCACACAGTAGGCTAGTACCCCTACACCCCTGTGTCGCACGTAAGGACCCTATTTGTCAATTTGTTTACTACCGGGCTCCTGCTTGAAAGTGTTGACAACCTGCTATATTCCGAGTCCCGAGGCGGTTCTTCGTTGCAGCAGTTCGATGCTGCGTGGACGATTACAAGCCCTCGTCATCGATATCTACGACTGTCCTTATTTCGCTATCTTAATATTATAATATTTTTTGATATTTCCATTAAAGACTGTCAGTTCGCGTTGGAAACCACGTTGGTGATCTACTGGAACTCATCGAGGTGGAACTGCACGAGCCCACTGGCTGGTCAGTTCTCCCTCTCACTTGGCCCAATGGCAGCCCAGTGGGCCTCTTTATGTTGCAACTCTGCGTTCTGGCCAATCACCAAAACGGCAGAGACACCCATCTGCGAGCCATTCGCCTGCATAGCCCCATTGTACACTCCAGCCTGGAGGCGCAAGCCTTCTTCTCTAAGGCTGATTCGCGCGTCTTTGGTACCATTCGGTAACTCACCCTGTCCCCGGTCCCATCCCCTGTCATTTGTTGTTTGTAAATTGACTGATTTTGTTGTACAGTGGAATGTTCTGAGATGTTAACTCCAGTCCTCCTACTTTCCTCAATAGTTTCTCTTTGAAGTGGGGTGGCGGCACCGTGACACACGGGTCCGGCCAATTAAAACCAACGAACACCCATAGGCCGAACGGTACATTTGCGCTTTATCTGCATCCGTATCCTTATAGGTTGCCATCCCAGTACTGGTCAATTTCTGTGTGCAGTTTGGTAAATTTAGTTAGAAAGTCATGCCGTAAATTCCTTCCTCCTCAAAATATTGCCTGCCTAAGGGAACCTGATTGGGTACAGACTCAACTGCACGTTTGCAGGGACCTGAAATTAGTTCTTAGTTTGCCGAGAGGATCGCGTAACTATGTCCGTTTTTGTGCACTAGTTCGAGATTTTGACTGGCTCACGCAGTCCGCATAGAGTCCCAACAGTTAATTTGTGTGGAACTGGGTCGAAATGCATTTGGAGGGCTGGGAGGCATTTTGCTTTGATTCACTGCACAATATGGGGGCATGGGAGGAGGAGGAGCAGGAGGAGGCTAAGCGTAGCAAGACTGGTGGGTAAGGAGAACCAGATGCTTTCACTACAAGGAGGGCGGGGTGAGGAGGAGGTGACAGGTCAATTCAATTCAGTTTTATTAAGGGAAATAAATTCGAACGCCTTTGGTTACAAAGCGGCTAAGAAAAAGCATCCATAGATCAGGCAAATTGAATGGACGTTGTTTACGTGGACCTGCGAAAAGCAAGCGTCCGAAGGTTAGTCGGAAAGAATACACGTGGGTGGTACGTAAGAAGCTTGATGCGCGTCCGATTTGCACTTAAAGGATCTCAAACTGGTGGGGAGAACAGTATCCGTGGGTGGAGCGTTCCACTTCGCAACCACTCTGATACTGAAGAAAAACTTGCGTCCATCGGTGCTTGCTTTATCTGTGCGTAGTTTTAGGAGATAACCCCGCAAAGTGAGTGAAATAATAATTGCGAATGCAGCCCCAGTCGAGGCTATTCATAATGCGAAATGCTAATACGAGATCCCCCGGTATTTACCTGTGTGAAAGAGGAAATAGGTTGAGGATTGACCGTCTGTTTTCATGGTGTAGTGTTCGCAGAACTTTTGTCATTTTTGTCGCCCGACGCTGGACCTTCTCTATGACGGTACTGTCCGTTACAGTCCAAGGTCTCCATGCCTGTATGGCGTACTCTAGATACGGCCGTAGGAAGCTTCCTGGTATTTTGGAGAAGCTGTCCTTGTCAAACCTTATAAAGGCTCACCTGGTGGGTGGAAATACAGACAATTGCAATATAATTATTGTAAGAATGATGCCTGAAGCCAAATGTGCACATGTTAGCGCATGTTAAACGCTAAACGAGCAAAAGTGAGTCTGAATGTGGCTTTAGTGGTTGCCATACGGGGGTTAAATTACTTCGTATATTTGCCCCTTCCATCTTCAAATATTTTTGCGTTGGCAGAAGCGAAGAGGGAGCTTACAAGTCTGGCACCAGTGTCCCTTTGGATGCGTATGTATTTGCGCCCCCCCGAATGGGCTGCATGGTAAATGCGCTGGACCAACATGGGAGCTAGATAAGGGCCAGACAGGCGCTGCTCGGGTTGCGCTCCCATAAAAAATGCCGAACCTGGGGGAGGGGACGTGGTGGAACCCGTAGGTCCAGGCTCACGCCGCGCCAGCCATCTGGACTCGATCCCGCGTCTTTTCTCTGTGTCGACGCCGGGCACAGGTGGGTAAGGGAAGAGAGAGTGCGGTAGATGCAGCGAAAGGATACTGCCACTTTAAACCAATCCACGCGCAAGTCACCGTCCCTGCACCACCATTCTGTGGAGCACGCGATGAACCCCGTCGGACTACGACGGCCGAACTGTCTATCATACGTGCCCATGGCATGTCATCCATTCTGCCCAATTTTCCCATTAGTCAACCACATACCACTAGTGCACGAGAGTAGCGAGTGAGGCCGTCAAGTCAACATGCCCTACGGAAAATCTGACGCGCTCGCGAATATCACAACGTGAACAGTCACGGACTGGGAAGCTGCAAGTTGATGGAAAAGATCTAAGATATACCTTAGTATGGACTTTATAGCAAGCCCCACAGATGTTGAACCAGGGACCCCGGTATCGAAGCCTGCTACATGTGTAAATTGTTGATCAGGTCATGTGTGGCTCGAGCAGACGGGCTGTCTAGCGTTGTCGACCGCTGCGTCCATGGCCACCTTGACTTTTCTGGGCTTAAGAACACGATGGGTTTCGCTTCTTCTAGCCTTATTGGGATTTGACTTAGATGTCACGTTCTGGTATGGCTGTGTGGGCGGGCTTTTGAAATTGAGCAGCCATCTTTTATGCTCTCCATTCGCTTGTGAATCCTCTTATATGTAGGTCGATTGGCCTATTTCACCCATTATATACTGAATTTTAACCCTATTTGTTTATTCGAACAACAAAATGAGGTCATCAGGGCACGAAGCTGGCACCATTTTGAAGGAAGTTCAAATTGATCGATATTTTGAGACGCATTCAAGGACGATTCTTCACGGTGAATGGAGGACTTTTTTGCTGATTTTTTTTGGAATTTTACTTTCAAAATAAAGCGTAGCTCTCTCTCTCTAAAAAAATTAATAAATAAATTCTATATTTAAGGCTCAGAGGGCCACATCATTACAAACTTAGTATCGCGGTATAAATACAAAGTGGAGAATTTCTGCTCTGTGTGATCAGCCATATGAATAGCAGAAATGAGTAGTATGGTAGGCATATCCGACTTGAATCTATTCGTTATTTTTAAAACAATAGTCAACTATCTTTTGAATATACGGTGAACTAGAAAAGAAGCAGTTAAAAAAAACTCCTACGGTTAAATTGGGGGCGGAGTTCGGTGAGCCGCCAATTTAAAAAGGGAAACTAGATGAAGAAACTGCTTCTCTAAAAAATTAATAGCTGGAGTTAATGGGATTGGTACGATGCAATGAGATAGTACTGTCATGTTGCTGACAACGTATGAGGGTTCGGAACGCTCCTTGTCGAGTGAGAGATAATATAAACGCCAGAGCAACAGTTTATAACCATCAGGGAGGTGAGACAGGAGGAGCTCATCGTAGACAACAGGGTCGAAACGAAGATGGGACAGTAGAGGTCATGAGATGATCACCGATATGTGACCTAGCTTACTGCATAGTCCACCGACAAGGTGGCGAAAACATCAGAACCCGCCACGATCATCAGCAGATCCCGGAGACCATCGTCAGGGTTGCAAAAACGGAGGAACGTATCAAGGTTGTCAACAGTTGGCAATGATGGTTGAAAAGGAGGGGACGAAAAAGCGACTACGAAGATTGACTCTGCAGAGGATAATGAAAACATATTTAGAAACCAATGTAATATCAAGAGAACGGCCTCAAATACCAGGAGGACCCTTTTCAAAATCCAAAAAATGCGAGTTTGGGAAGGAAACGGACAAAAAGGACGTTATATCTTCCGGACTTAAATGTTTACGTAATCTGGTTTTGAAAACAGTTAATGTAGACGAGAACCTAATTTAGAGTGGAAGATTATTTCAGATGAAAGCATATTTGGAGGCAAAAAACGGGAACGGTTAGTTATGGAGCTAAGGGGTGGTGAAATGATCAGTCAAGATCTAGAAACTTTCGCAGTACATTGGGAAGTCACTGAGTCCCCTGTCTCTGATTAATATGATGGAGTTCATACAAGTATCAAAGACCATGGGAAAGTATGCCCTCGATAAAGCAGTTCCTTCTAGTTCAACAGACTAACATCAGAGTGCTGAGTGTTAATTCGCTTGGAATTGCTCCGTGCTAATTAGTATTCTGAGAACACCTAGGGATAATCTTCTACCTAAAAGCAAATCTAATCATTACAGCCAGGATTTCATCAGTTTCATACGCCAAATCCAACCTTTCATACGTTGACCAATATCCGTCGCATTGGGATCGCAGCTGCTATCTTGGGTTATGTAGGCCAACTGCTCGACCGACGTGTGCCTTCGCTGTCTAACCACCCTAATGTCACAGGGTACACAACAGGTGCTGCCCGCGTTAACATGTTGGTTGGCAGCCTGCTCCCGCATGATTGCTTTGGGGGCGAACCTTTGCTGTGCACAGCCAACCTGGTGGGTGACGCGTTGTTATCAGCTAGCGAAAACAAGTTTGTTGGTTGACTGGCTGGCACAAGACCCCTCGGCTCCGGTTGTCCGAACGGAAAGAGGCAATCCACCACTGCACCCAGTACCTCGCAGGCAACTGGGTCAAACTTCAGTTTTTCTCGTCCCTAAGCAGGGCCACCAATCTAGGTAACCGGAGGAGGAGGAGGAGGAGAAAATTCCAAACCCGACAGTTTTGCCAAATGCAATCGAATTCCTCAGACGAAGGCCGTGACTCGGATATGGTCAAACCGTTGAAAGAAGCGTGTACAGTAGTTGGCCTATCTCATGCAATGCTAGCCGAAGTTCTGAAATGCGTTTTCGATAAGGGAGGATTAGTTAATTTGGCTCGTGCAGAGTGATCCCAAGGTATTTCAGTCAAGCGAGAATGCTGGCTTTTCAAAGAACTTTTTTCGGGCCTCCTGCAAAACCTCGTCAATTCAAATCTATTTTATAGAAAACATTAAAATATTTTTTCTTGCGCTCAGTTTCTAGCAAGATACGTTTTCTTTACCATTTATATATGAAGAAAATATATCTTACAGTTTAGAAACAGCTTTTACGCATGATATTTGTTGGTAAAGTTTACTTATTTGGGCCCCTAAACATGACACGGGATAGGGAGGCCCCGGCTAATAACGGTGACGCTGCGCATAATCCCACGGTCTGCATTCTCGTATACTAATCTAAACCATAGACCTATTCTTAACCCTCTGCCCTGCAGTTAACACCAACCTTAATCGTAACCTTATTTTCCTGCGAAGTTTGGCAGTCCCCCTGTTCTTATGTCCTGTCATACGGTTTTTAGTGCCGCGAAATTCTCCTTTTATGAATGCCATTTATGAAGCATAAAATATGGTTCGAAACCGTTGCAAAATTTCACCAGTCCTCTATGACATCTTAATAGCGTAGAAAGATATATGATTCTTCTTACATGGAAAGCCTGCAGCACGCAGTTTGAGAACCTCAAGCGCAGGTGCAACTACAAGTCCGCTTCAAAGTATTTGTGAATTGAATAAGGTTTTCAAAGCCGGAAAAACCCTCTTGTTTAAGTACACAATTTGCTAAAAATTAGTGCAAGAAGTATTACTTTGAGCATGTTTTCTATAAAATATATTAGAATTTATAAGGACGTCAAAATTCAATGGGAAAACCCAATACTAATTGTTTTTTACCAACTGCAGTTTTGCCGGGCATCCTTTCGTGACTGAGACACCCTGGGATTATGCGGCGCGATAATCAACATTACAATCCCATTTAAGTAATCCTTTCTGATTGATAACAGATTTCAGAATTTTGGTTAATGTTTCATGAAATAGGTCAGCTTCTGTGTCTTCCGTGATAGCAAAACGCAATAATTGAAGGAAGCAGATAAAAGTATATATTACGTCTTTGGAGGTCACAATAAACGAAATCAAAGTAGCAAGGGCTCGAAAAGCACCGCGTGCAGAATAGGCTTAAAAATCGGCCTGTTGATATCAAACACTACAAAAACCATTCGAGGAGGAACAGAAGGGGGGTGGGGCGCAAACCAGTGTTGATTGTGACTTGATTGGTGCCAACAAGGAGCAGTTTATTTAGAATGAGGAGTCAGATGGGTACAAACTATCAGACAAAAAAGTCTGTGACCACAATAAAAGAAGGAAAGCATGATAGAAACAGAAGACGAAGAAGCGACACCAGAGAAAGAATGCGGCGAACGATAGGCATGGCCGTACGAACTGCAACGGCAATTTGTCACTCCATTTTGTGCATTTTTGCTATTCTCTTTCGAAGTTCAATTGGAAACATTTCGTAGCAGGCTTTGCAGACCGGGCGTAGGTCGAATTCGTAGAACTTCGTCCTAAATGAAACAAGAAAGGAATAATAATATGAGTAATGTAAGAATCATTAACCACTATGAGTTCGGTGGTCATGTTTTTAGAAGAATGGTTAGGCACATGAAAATGCGAACATAATATACCAAAAACGCGTGAAAGTCCGGTCTCACACCGGGCAGAAAGTATCATCTGTTATGACTGAAAAGAAACTGATTTGCGACCACCGCTGCAGACTATCACGGCACCTACGATCCAGAGAGGTACGGTAGAACCAACGCACCTAGAAGTTTACGTTCGGTCAGTCAGCATGGACTGCTGGGTGGTTTGAGAAAAATGCCATAAAATTAACCATATTCATTATTAATACATTCTGCAAAGGTGGCCAGAAAAGCAAATCAAATCAAAGCCTTTCCGACGACAAGATCGAACTCTGGAAGTAGAACTTTCCATTGGAATATCCACGTCAGGTTTCACAATTCAAGAATGATCCAAGTCCCAAGATAAGCATTCAGCGGCGAATAAAATGGCATTTTATTGAAGGTGAAGACAGACCCTCAGCTAAAATCCCTATGACGGTAAACAGGGCAAATATTTTAAAAACACAACGTAAGCCCGTGCCAAAAAATCGGAGCATTGCCAGGTGGAGGAGGCCGATAACGACGAAATTAAACTTGAAGAAGACGAATTCCTTCTGGAGGATGACGATTTCGAGAAGGGTGAAGGCAACGGACAATTCCAGGAACCCAATGGCGACGTCTGTGATCCCTGACATGACAACAGTTAAACCCCCGATCATGCACCGAAAATGATGAGGAAGCAGAGGGAGGGGAGCGGAAGCGACCGCGGCCGACTAATGAGGACGAACCAGGGCGCTGCTGTTTGAAACCTAAATTCATTGACTGTCCTGTGGACTTGAATTCCTTGACCATCAAGGCAAGTTTATCGGCTTCCAACATCTCTGCCGTGGTCTCCGGTGGTGACATGCTGGACGCTGCGCCCCTGGGAGGGCCTCGGTATAGCACCGAACAGTCTTCCGTCTGACCTAGACATACTCAACTTCACCACAACAGATTCAGTGTTCAGCAGACTAAGAGTCTCCTAACTCGTTCGGAATCCAGCAGCCCTAAGGATCAGCCGACCGGTATTCAGTCAGAGGTCCACGAAAACAATGACACCGTGTCATTCGAATTCGTCGTCCGCAAGGGCAACCGGTAAAGTGTGATCTCTCTGGCAGTTCCCGAGGGCTTGTAATTTTCTGTCCGCGCGAAGAAGGCCAGCGTGTTCACACCAACACGCCTGCCCACTGCAACTCAGGTATACTGACCACCTGGAATCAGGGACAAGTTGGGGTTTAAGTGACAGTTGTGCACTGTAAGCATACAAAACAGGCGTAAAGAATACATTTGTAGGGAGTAGTACTACGTCACCGCTGGGCCTACGGGAAGAAAGGTTACCAAAGTTTTGTTGTAAATAGGAGAATTGCAGCTGAATATACGCTCGGAGTGCCCATTACCTCGGTCAATTCAGAATGCCTCAGGCACAGCGGAGCAAATAGTGGCACATTTATCAGTAAATGCGGTTTTAACAGTGTCCACTTTTTGACTTTTTAGGTTTCAGCGTGTGGCCTTTTATCATTTTAGAACTGAACATAGTTTTTCGAATGTAAAAAACAGAAGCTTAACGACAGAAGTAATAACCGTTAGATCCAAACGGTAACTGCAACTGAAGCTGAATAGGTTTAAAAACTCCTGGCTAGATTACCAAGTTGGATAAACCGAGGGATATATTTTTGCAGTAATCTGAAGGACATCCTGACAGTCAGTCGTAGAGGTACTTTAAAGCACAACGAACGGTGGCCACAGCGAAAGTATACCCAAGCTACTTTAGTCGTGAATTCTTCTGGGTTAGAGTACAGAGTTGATTATAGATAGATAAATCACACGCAAGGCAAGAGTGTCTCCCGAGACAGTAGGAACCCTTGTCCAGTCAAACTGACGAGCTGGCAAGTGTGATTCTCTTACGTCAGACTTAAACATGACCAATATTCTGCTATCCGAATTACGACCGAATAAAGCCTGGGTTGTGCCAACGGATGAACATGTGTGTGGCAAACATGATAGGACGAAGGCCTAATAAACAACTGCGTCCTCGCCTATATTCGGTTGCCTGACAGGACCATTGTGAATAGGAGAAGCGAGTGCGGGTTCCAGTATGCGAAAATTTAAAACAAGTCATTACCGCTTCCCCTTGAGAGGTAGCCATCCTCATCTAATCTCATAAACGAACGCTCGGGCGAAAGGTGGGGAAGACAGAACCTGCATCGTTGGCCTGCCGCGGGCTATCCAAGGCATTCACGGAGACGCTGTCGTTAGTAAAGGCAAGGTGTGAAATAAATAGGCACTAGAATTTGACCAAAAGCCATGCGACGTAGCGAGGAATCGACCCAACAAATTGACAGCTTTCAAAAGAGGCTCAAGGCCGTGGCGGTATTACGACCTGGTTAAATCTGTCCGCAATTTGACAAGTTTTCATCCGCTGTCTTCCTGTCTAACCCGGAAACTGGTGTGCTAGGGAAATGGATGGAAACGCCCACCGCCAAATCAAGGAAGTACTAAAAGTCATCGCTACTCATTTATCCTACACAACCATTGTCTGGTTAGTTTAACTGATTTATCGATGGAGAACGACTACCGACAAGGACAAAATACACTGCAATAGCCATTTCCGGCCTATCAGTCGTCATCGGCCAGCCATGTTTAACCCCAGGTTTCCAGCATCCGGGATTGGAAGCCGGAATCCCTGGTCACTGAAGCGACCGCTGCACCAATTGAGCCACAGGCTTTCTATCCTATCCGTTGCGATTGAAAATATTAGCTATGGTGGTTGGCACTGACCTAAAGAGTTCTGGGAAGTACGCCCGTTGGGTTAAGTGGTCATCCATACGTAACCCTAGGTTTCTAACACCTGGGATTCAAAACCATTATCTTTTGTTATTGAAGCTAACACATATACAGTCGCATAAAAACTATTAATATATATATACGAATAAATTGGAATACGGGCATCCCAAGAAGTATAATTCGAAGTAAAGAAGTTCTGTGGGAAACAATGAGTAACTTTATTATGTAAATTTTCGACGCTGGTTCCCCAGGTCGTCGTCTGGGAACCAGCGTCGAAAATTTACATAATAAAGTTACTCATTGTTTCCCACAGAACTTCTTTACTTCGAAATATATATATGCAGAGAACGACTACCTACAAGTATGCTCGGGAGCTATGGTTTACACACTCTGGCTAGACTTTCCTGTGCTCAATGGCGCTGAGAAGGGCGATTCCCTGCCGAATAACGACAAAGTTCGCATAATACAGAGAAAAGGAAAAGAAGGAGTGATATCAGGCATTGGAAAACGCACTTCGGACTGATTTGGCGGTCGCAGACTACGCAACCAAAGTGATCCACACACCAGGCTTTGTTCATTGCGTATACGGTTTCGCCTGGAATAACTTGGTTGCAGGAGTAGCAGAGCATGCCAAAGAGTTGCTGATAGTGCAACTCGCAATATGCCAGACCCTTCTTCTCATAGTGACGAGAGCCCAGGAATGGTTTTTCGCACCGAGCACAGACAAAGTGTTCCACGTGCCAGGTCTTTCCGAGTGCATGCACAACACGCTCTTCAATGGGTCGCCTGAAAGGTAACAAGACGCAAATGAATATTCGTAGCGTCAAAAAGAAAGGTCTATAGTGATACAATAAGTAATCAGGGTTTAAGGTCGGTATCTAAGACAGAAACGGCCATCGAGTAGCGACAGCTCGCTGGTGGTTGGCTTCAAGGTACGGTGAGAGTATCTGGGGAATGACCTCGGAGAAGGCATCAAACGAGAGGCCGGCAGCGTAGACTGTCACTCAATACATCCTTCAAACAGAAAAGTGGACAGAGGAAAATAACCATAGGATCCCAGCGCGCCTCTGAATTAGCACGAGTGAAAATTTTTTATGGTTGGTAGAGGATTCCGGCTTTCTATTATGTTTAGCATCATGGTTTCCATCTTATCTCAGCCGATTCGCCAGCTCGATAGACCTCCAAGCTTCTGACATTCCCCAGACATCTAGCTCGAACGATCGAACGAGGTAGGAGCCGAGAATCTAAACATGTAGGCACCTGACGCACCTATTCAAAAAGTCGACGACTGTGTTGGAAGTTTTATAAAGATGTCCTGCGTTTTAAGCGCACGCCTAGGTAGCATGAGGATAGCATCCTTACCGAATGAAAAACGTAGACAAGATAGTAGGTACAAGGTATAAAGGTATAACAAGTGGAACATGGGGCCTGATAGAGAATACGCCAGGACGCTATAACAGAGCTTATTGAGTAAATGAAAACGGGACAAAAGTACGTGGGAAAATGAAAGAGGACTGGAATTAAAATTAGACGGTTTTATAAGACCAAAAAGAGGCAGATTGAGTTTGTCTTACCTACACGCTCCACAAATTGGAATTCCCATTTTGTCATGGCAGCGCAAACAGTAAAGATCGCCATCTTTCTCTCGAGCATCGGAGCTTAGCTCTGAACCACACGAAGAGCAAGTGAAATGGTAGGCATGGTAAATTTCTGAACGGTACTTGAGCTGCTGTCCCTCTTCGACATACGAGTGACACTTGAAACATAGCAATCGTCCAGAGCTGTTGGCTTTCTCCTTGGCGTTACATTCGTGGCAGAGTGCTCTAAGGTAGAGAAAAACAAGAGCTTGCTGAATACAAACATGAAGAAAACAAGGTTTGTGTGAGAAGAAATGAAAGTGCCTTAAAAAGTGTTGTGGGTAGATAATACGCCGGTGCAAAGCAATTGGTTATATGGGGGATGTGCTAAAAGGATGCTTCGCAGGGGGCATTTGTCCATCGAACATAGATTCGTTAGCCACTGTGAGCAGGGATTGAACGTTTCAAGCAAGTAGCAGGCAAGATAGGGCTACTAGATGTTAATCGGTCAACTTTACTGAGGATGAGATCGTCAGTGGACGCTAGGACGAGATGCCTGCTTGGAAATTCCTCGCTATATTCGGCAACATATTTGAACAAACAGTAGATTGCCTCTCTCATGAAACGCCAACCGAAATTCTAAAATGTTTTTTATTCAGAAAAATCCTTAAGTATAGTTGTAATGTTTAATCACGTGGAGCGTAATCTCAAAATAGTTCATCCACTTCAGGATGCCAGCTTTTGAACGAGCTTACCTTCAGCCATCTGCAAAAAAGCGGTTTGTAAGTAAGAACTGCTTATGTAGTTGGTATTTCCCTATGATGTCGATGCTCTTAAAAAATTGACGTATGTTATAATGAAAACAGACATTAAAAAAATCCCTTTTGTACTCATTTTGGAAGTAAATAACTTCTTCAAATTTTATACTTGAAGAAAGTGTATTCTGCGGTTTTAAAAGCGTTTTTAAAACCACAAAATGTCCATTCATGAAGCATCGTACCTGCCAATTTATCAAGGCTGTTTAAAAAATATAAAACATGGTCCAGATCCAATGTATGCACATGTATGCATGTATGCACATAAATACAGGTTAGAAACCCCAAACGCATGCGTAACGACAGGTCGAGTTCAAAATTATTCGGGAATTGGAGCAGTTTCTTCAAAGCGCAAAATTAACTTTCTTCAAGTATAACATTTAAAGAAGACGTAATTTGCCAGCAAGTGACTACAATAAAGAATATGTTTATGCATGTTTTAATAAATAAGAGCATCGAAAACCATGGGTGCAATGCAAACTACTCCAGCAGCCCTTTTTACAGAGCGGTTTCTGCAGGCGACTGGAAGGAAGCTTGTTCAAGATACAATGTTTTGAGATTAGGAGGCACGATATTAAATATTACACCTATACATAAATAATTTTTTCGAATGGAAAATACATTTCAGAATTTCGATTGATATCTCATGATGCAATATACTGTAAATTGCCACACAACGCATGTGTGTACTATTTATACGGAGCGCGAGAAACAAATGGCAGGGAGTGCATTCTAAAGTAAGAAACCATAAGGCACGCTATGCATGGTGGAAGAGAGGACGACTGTGGATTCTACAGACGCCACTACCATTGGTCTGTGATAATACTAGGTTTTTTTACGAAATATTGTAAATTTTTGCTTGTGTACTAAAACCCACGGTCAGTAATTCGTTTGCTTTCCACTTATCTACCGGCGGCTGGGGTAGCCGAGTCATCATGACACTTAAGTGAAGGTTTTTTACTTGTTACAGGTGCGCTCACTCTTGATGAAGTTGTGCCGATTTGCGCAGCGGATCTGGGGAGCTCAACCCACTTTCTTCTTGAATGACGGAGACCGACTACTGAAGAGCCAAAAACCAGCTTCATGTTTTGACGGACTTTACTGAGCAACATCTTAAAGTGGACTCTTCGGCATCTCCGAGCGAACAGCGGAGTCCGACGAAGAGCGGTAAGATTGAGTTTATTCGATATGAGATAGAAAACGCGTCCAAAACAACGCATTCGTCTGTCTTCGATAGACTGAGATGTCGCCGCGATGCTGTCGCAGCGCATTAGAACTATCTCATTCGAAACCAGGTCAGTGGCATTCACGCAAAGGACGGTTTTCAAGCAACAGTCACAAACACCACATTTCGATTAGCTCTCACGCCAACAGCCTAATATTGGCGACTACATTGAAGGACCGATCGGACGAATGCCAGGTAAACGCAAAGCTTCGTGAAGATCAATGTATCGTGATGGGTCCACCGACAAATACAAAGGCTTGCGAAAACATCCAGAGCAATATAGATTTGGAAGGTGTCGTATTATCGGTTTAGCAGCGGATTCGCCCAAATTATTGAAATCACTTACTTCCTCATCTCGACAGCCATCACTTCTCAGGTGTCTTTTGGTCAGGGACGCAGCTTGAGAAACGTCGGCCTTCTAAGCGTGGATGGGAAAACCAACTGGTTTGCCGATGTACCTCAAACCCATCAATATATTCTGCGTGTCGTGATGGCTTGACGTTAGATAAACGATGTCGTCAGCGTAGTCGAGGTCAGCCATTTGGCGTCCTGACACGAATTCGACATTGCCAAAACTGCGTCGAACCCACTTAAGAATCCAACCAGTGCAATAAGTAAACAATATGACCGACAGAATACAGGCTTGTCGCATACCGGACTGAATATCAAACAGGTGCGTGGAATAATGATGGTCAGGATCCTAACGGTTATGGAGTGAAAGCAGTTGTTAAGGACAAACATTTTTTTCAAGCGAATCGTCTAGCTCCAAAATCCATTATTATGGATCCAGTGGATGGAATCGGCAAAAAATAGAATCGTCACTGCCGGCATTCACAGCGTGTCAATGGTTGTCCGGTACATCCAAAGACCTCCGAGGCAATGTTAATAAGGCATGTACTGTAGAAAGCTGCTAATCTCGTCCTAGATCCCTTTTTGAAAACAGACACATGGAAACCCGAGTCTCAGTTTCCAGAAACAATCTAATCTCTCTACGCTCGTTCAAGCAACATGTTAAGTCAAGTCTCCAGTTTTTATATAATTTGGAGATTTCTGTGGGAATCATGTCCTCTATCGAGGCCTTGCCACCGTTTTGCTCTATAACGTCGAAAACTTCGAATGGGGAAATATCAAACATCACTGTAGAGGGAGTGAGAGGTGATGTTGATCATGGAAGTGTTCGAAATGCCCACACTGGTGCACAAGCTTGTATAAGCTGTCAGTAATAATAATAATAATGACCATCACAACCATTCACTTAGTGCGCAAGACCTCCCATAAGCTTGTTGAACAATTTACTAGAGTTGTGCAGTGTTTTTGATATTAAATACCTGGTCCATGGAAGCTTAAGCCATCTGGGTAGACAAATGTACGATTTTTTTAGTTATTTGGGTCACCGTAGTGTCGTCAGATAAAGCCGAGCACTGTCTCATTTGCAGTGATAACGGAATAATAATATAGTCCCCGTAATGGGCCACACCGTAGATGCGTTGTATCAACACCAGGCAACTCAGGACACGACAGGCGTTATTGAGAGTGCGCACTGAAAAATGCCACACATGGACGGTATGGTTTACGAGCTTACGCCACGCCAGCCACCCTACACCCAATCCCATCTCCGGTCTGTCTGATCCCTTTATGACATCAGGTTCAGGTGAGCGGGGGAAAAGTGTGAAAGCCGCCACCGTCTTTCTGCTCACCCTGCTAAGGGACACACCGTGGACATCTACGGCAACGACGGTCAATCGTATTGGATCGAGGATCATAGTCGCCATGTCACAGCGCCAACACTGGGCTTTGTGGTGCTTTATACGTCATTCAGTGTACCAAATATTAGCCATTACGCATCCTGGTGATAATCTTCTTGCTGACACGCTACTAGATTACCTGTCAAAGTGGTATGTCTATTAATCTCGTAGATAGTCTTCGTTAGAAGTCACTGGAGTATAAAATAGTCGTGTACACGACGGTTAGCCAACAAATAAGCTAAAAGTTCAAATTTATTAAGTCTGAAAGTGCCTCTTCTACCTTAAGGACAGATGGAATTATGGATGCAAGGCTTTTTTCAGGCTGTAAACGAGGTGCTTGGGTATCGTGCCGCACGCAGCTATTAATAGTATAGGTGACGGTCTAGGCTTACTCAATATCATGGGCAGTGCCCTTAACTTTAAACACATCAGAAAGCACTCAAGCTTCATTTTTGGTAGTCATTCGGTAATAAATCAAACGAGTACCGTTTACCGATACATTTTGAAAGCAAAGTGAGATACAGGTTTCCTGTCATATGCTGTCTCCATGGCTTATTTTGAAGACCTCGTACGAACTTATATTTCTGCGCAGTACATCAGACACTTCTGAACTGGACATGGGGTAAGAAAAGCTGATTTTAAAGGTAACGCACTAATTCTGATATTTTTCTGGCAGATTTTCGGGTTTCGCTTTTTATAAAGTCGCTAAATGAAGAGATTCCGAAAAATCTTAACTTATTAAGCGATTCACACACATATATTCTCCGGAGAAGCCCATGTAAAGTTTAAGGGTACATGAAATAAATGGAAATAATGTCTAATGTTGTTACTTCGTATGACAATTCCTTTCAGGTAGACCATGAAAGTTTCGTTTCATCTAGTAGTACCTGCTATGTATAGCATCTGCTACAAAATATGCACACCACGGCAGAATCAACTTTAGATGGTCATATTGATGACCATGGTAGCGGGACGCTCACCAATAACGACTGGCATTACAACGAGTCCCAGCTCAACGATAAGGGCGTTGGACTAACAGGCCGTGGATTCGAGCCTCGGACGTTGAAAATCCTGGCTACTCAGTGCGGGTCCCCAACGTTCTCTAGCGGTTTCTGGTAGATGGAATCCAGAGAATAAACGGGAATAATTTCTGAAAAGTTTACG
>WEDG01013649.1:0-20061 GCA_017591395.1 Schistocephalus solidus
GCTCACAGGTGACACTTAAAACAGTCTTAAGAGCTATGGTGCGCTGAAATTGAATAATTCGGCCATGATGTAGCAATCAATGGATAATGACACTGGACAAATTCTGCAAAACCTAGTAAACTGTTAGCTTATCTTTGTAACTGCTATTTCAACGGAAGGCTTTTGATCTTTAAAACTAGGTGTTTCCGATTGTTTGCCTCGGACTTTTGAAGAACTTTAACTGCATCCATAACTGTGCAGGATATGAGTACTGTGCTCACAGGTGAAACGTAAAAACAGTATTGAGAGCTATGGTGCCCTGAAATTGAATAATCCGGTCATGATAGAGCAGTAAATGAATAATAACACTGGACAAAGTCTGCGAAACCTAGTAAAATATAAGCTTATCATTGTTACTGCTAGTACAACGGAAGGCCTCTGATCTTTACAACTGGGTGTTTGCAATTGTTTGCTTTAGAATTTAAAAGAGTTTAAAGTGCATCCGTAAATGCGCAGGATATCAGTAATGTGCTCACAGGTGACACTTAAAAACAGTCTAAAGTGCTATGGTGCCCTGAAATTGAAGAATTCGGCCATGATAGAGCAGTAAATGAATAATAACACTGGACAAAATCTGGGAAACCTAGTGAAATGTAAGATTATCTTTGTTACTGCTTCATATCCTACAAAATTATGTGTACACTTTATACGCTTTTAAAAGTCTGACACAAACAATCGAAAACACCCTGTTTTAAAGCTAAAAAGCTTGCAGTTATTCTTGAAGTAACATAACTACACTACCAAAAAGGGAAAGCCAGAGAGCAACTGTTGAATCTTAAACTTTTCTATTACAAGGGCACTGCGAAACTTAATCCGACAAATTTGTGCTTGTTGCACAAATCAGTCAGTCTAATGAATTCTCATTGGTTTAAACTGAAGCTGCATTAAATTGGTAATCTTTATGTTGACTTTCGGTCGGTTAACTTTTGGGCAGAAGCGTGACTGGTTATTTGTTTACTACTGAATTGCAGTATGTCCACCTGTTTCATGTCGTGTAACAAACTCGGATTGTGGCACTAGAGATAATGAGTAGGCAACCATCTTCAAGATCTCAATTAAATTATAAGAGAGCAAGACCTTTAGTCACAGGAGGAACCTACATTGACCGCGTCACTCTTCCTGGCTTTCTTTATTCGCAACATGCTATTGCTTTGAGAATTTGAAGGCCAAATGGAAGGTTCAGTATAAATTCAATGCGTGAAAACATTTTAGCTGAAAGCCAGTTTACTAGAAAAGCAATACTTATATGTACCTTATCAGCGGTTGACCAGGAAAACTTTGGATACTGTGTCAAAGAGGTCTGCCACAGGAACACGGAAATTTATGCTTGAAAAAATATTTTTTCTGGATATTTCGGCTACGTAGATGACAAACCTATTGCTGCATTATTAAATTCAATTAAACATGTTCAGTAATGGAGCATTTTAAAGTATCATTAAGTCGCTGAGGAGTAAGGAGGTCGCTGTTTTGGTGAAGATCCCACAGTAATACTAAAGAAATGATGTTTTCTGATATGATTTAAGGAAAACTAATTTGGCTTGCTCTGACGGATAACGGGCTGACGTGCTTGTAAAGAGGAATTCTGCAGCTAATTTGTATTGAAGCATAACTACTTGTATAACTTATTTTAATTTGCCTGTTGATCAACCGTGTCTTAGATAAAGATCACTTCAAGGCATTCAATAATTATTTTGTTTACAATTAACCAGAATGCATCCTGGTGTCCCTTCGCGCCAGTCTGTAAAGTCGATCCTGCAGTAAGGACGCCTGGTAGTTTGGAAAATTCTTTTAGTCTATCAAGAAGGCTTCTGTGATCCTTAGACGTTGACCGATACTTATGACGTGGGTAAGGATTGAATTTCCAACGGTCTCCGGTTCGCTTTTTACAATATCACTACGATAGGTGTTCCTTTATCCTCGTAAGTTGCCATTGATTAGGCCGGACGATGGTGTCTGCTGGGCTTGAACAATGAAAAATAAAATACGTTAAGTTATAAACCTCTCGTTCTGTCTACTTACTGAAAAATGTCCGACAACCCCCATTTCATTAAAATGTAGTTTCTTTTATTTTACGTTTCAATCATACCATAATCATACGTTGCCCAACTTGATTGGCATTTTAGTGCAAGCTTTGATCCGTTGGTCCTCAATCGTCTTTGCCGATCTTGCGTATTTCTGCAGGAGGGTTATTTACGCATACAAATTTATATGAGTGTCAATGCGTAGTTAAACGTGACATTTAGACATGCCGTTCAAAAGCATAGTGTAATGCGAGTGCTGATTAGATTTCACAGCATATCACTCATCTACCAGTCACCAACTGTTGTCAAAAATATCGAAGGGACTGTTAATTCATTCTCAAGCATGAATCTGGCAGATTACTATCACTGAAAATATTTCCTGCATTAAACTCTCGATCAACTTTGCACGAAATTCACGGCTTGGTGCTCCCACTGCCGTCAAGGATAAGTACCATTCCTCTAGGAGACCAGACAAAATCCATTTTTACTTGAAAGCCGTGGCAAAGTAATCGTTAACTTTGGATCTGATTGTTCAACTGTTCCCTGCACCAAATATTGGTCTGGTTGACATTTTTTGCATTTAAGGTTGTACAATAAACGCGGAAGTATATGAACTTGCAACAAAGACTATAGGGCTTATAACAATCCTATGAAAGCTGAGGGAGTTTAAGAAGTGCTAACCAGAAAGTTTTATTTTTTCCTTAGCCGCTACGGGGCAGGGGTAAAGGGTTCAGTTAGAGGTTAACAGGTTAGGGGCGATATAGATTTCTATGTGCCTCCATGTGTTGGTTACTTTGAATGCGATAAACACGCACCCAACTCTCATATGCGCACAGCAGTCATACCTGGTAACCACTTAGTCCAGTGAGCTAAGTTGTGTGAGTTAATCTGTTGTGCGTGTCCGCACAACGGGGAAATCCGATTAATCTCTCTTTTCCGTCTCAGATGATCCTTCCCGTTCCATTTCAAAAGGACTTACGCAGATGGTGACATGCAACCCCTTAGGTGGCCCAGTCTAACCCCGGTCGTCCTGCACTAAACAAATCCATGACTCATCCTAGAGATTGGCATCCGCTCTATTTAGGGATACCATTGTTTATCCCCTCGCAGTTGAAGGGACTAGAAAAGCTGCCCCAAAATGATGCTGGGGCCAAACCATCTGCACGCTGACCATGGCTCGCAAATGTAAAATTTCCGGATGAAACAATAAAACAAAGAACAATCCCCATTCTCATCCGCCCCCCTCCCTCCAAATCCACCTACTTCCACACCAATTCTACTCAATCTGCAGCCTGGAATGCTCGTTATCCTCTAGAAAATCGATGGACGAACCAAATCCAAAAAGAATGGCAATTATCACTCGGAAACTGGTGCGCCACAAAGTGGATATCGTTGCTCACAGTGAAACCCGGTTATCGAAACAGAGCCATATTGTGTAGGTTGGCGCTGGCTACACTTTCTTCTGGAGTGACCGCCGGAAGGCAGAAACAACCTAGTGAGCCGCCTGCCTGTGTGTCGGAGGGCATCAAAGACAGGCTGGATAAGCCTTCATCTGCCGTTCGGAAGCCAAATTCACCACCTCGTCAGCGCCTTTAAACCCCCTCCCCGTAATTACTAGCTCTGACCTGAACGCCCTCCTTGCGACCTTGCCGAAGGCGGACACGTTGACTGCCCTTGATGGTTTCAATTCCCACGTCGGGAAAGGCGCCACTTCCAGGCAGTTTGCCAGGTGCCCACAGAGTTGGTGACTGTAAAGACTATGACCTTCGCATTGTACTGTGAAACTTTGCAGAGCTCTGCCTCATTTTGATGAACAACTTCCGCCTCCCAAAGTGGGAGAAGGCAACCGGGACACCATTGATCGCGCAGCTGGCAGCTACTGGATTGCGTTCTAGTCAGGAGGCAAGACTGCTACAATACGCTACTGACAAAATTATATACACTGATGACGGCTGGATGATCGCCACCTTGTTATCTCCAATTCGAAGCTGTGAATTTAACCCCGCAGGGGACAACAGGTAATTGACAACCAGGTTGGTTGGTTGTATTCGTATGATTCTTACTTAGTTTTTAGCAAGCAATTGACGGCGACGTTGCTACGAATGCTCACCTACAATAAAGGGCAAAAGATGACAGTAAAGACGGATCATACGGAACTCAATCATGGATCTGCAAATAAATCCAGCGAAAAAGAATGGCCGCTTTCACGACCGACCAGTCTGTAAAAGAGAAGAGTAGGCTAGAGCAACAATCCACAAAACGAACCGGATCACCGCTGTGTATTCCAAAAGAACGACCCGTAGGTCGACAGCGCCGAGGACCAAGAACCACACATTCCGCGCAGAGATTGTCCTTACTGGACGCCTTCTGACTCTATACAAAAACAGCATGATTCGTCTACCCACTGCTTCTGAAAAAACTCCGCCGTAACCCTTGGCGCAATCCCCACTATAACAATCGTCACCAAAGAGTAAAAACTGTTGATTTCCTGTCGCTGTCGCCGCCAGAGCCACACATCACCACCTTCACTTTCAATATTATAACCCTCTGGACGATGGCGATGACGGTACAGGCAGCCGTCAACCCCACGGTGATAACACTTCCGACGCCCTTTCATCCACCAAAAACATCACCGTTATTGTACCAGTATCGTGGACTCTACCCAAATTTCTCCTCATTACGATCACGCCTTTAAATCATGCACCGGCCTACTCGGCCACTTGCAAATTCCTCGCAGAGTGGGGTTTGAATGCACGACACACACCCTTAATACCTGCATCCTATGACGCCGATGTCCCAGGACGTTTAAAACCTGCATATAACTTTGCGGCAACATAAACATTCACCGCATGTGAACCAACCACGATGTTAACAAACCAATGCCACCTCGAATATCCAAAAGTCTTCCCACCATCGCAGTGACATCAGCAGCTTAGCAGCTGCCAACCTCACCTGCATATATTGCCACTGTTCCAGCACATCACGCGTCGGTCCGTTCGGTCACTCGCGAGTCCATTGCACTAGCAGTTTTGAAGCGGTGTCAGGAGTACCAACATGTACCCATAGCGAAGGTCTCTGTTGCCCACACGCCAAACGAACTTTCAGTACTTGCTGGGGCCTACTCGGTCTTATGTGCATTTATGAAGATCAGCAGCAAAACACCACTGTCCAAACCTCATCGTCACGGTTCACCTTATCAGCCCACAAATCACAAACTTCCATCACAACACCCAACACACAGACATAAATGTGCTTTTTATATCCGTGTAAAGTCTGTGCTGGTGTAGGGGGTCTAAGCAGTTTATCTACTCAGTGCCCTACAATCATCATGCCCAGGGTCAGTTTGGAGGAGAAGGGAAAAGCCACCAGCAGAAGTGGTGTATTCTGTATAGAAACTCCGTGGTGGTCAGAGGCTCCGACGAGTAGCAAGCCCTAGGCATGTGCGCGCGTCTGTCCACTAGGATGCTGTGGACGTGCGTTAAGGAAAATCACCTGGTAGGTCGTGTGTGTGTCCCGTGTACATGTACGGCTTACCTGCCAGCTTTTGCGCCTAAGCTTGCCCACATTTGCCACCGGACCCTGCTGGGTGCGCGAGAGGAGGGTGCGGGGATGCTGCTTAAGTTTCTCATCTATCAATTCACACACGTCACTGTCCTGTGCCCACCAAATGTTAAGGCACGTTACAGAAGTCGCCATTCGCGACGGTCATTTCCCAGTGGATTGCACCGTCTTGTCAGGCATGAGGAATGCTGTTGCCAGATTTTTAGCCGCACTAACGGACTTGCTGCAGTTGGATGCTCCCTAAGCATCCCACATCTGTCATTCAACTTTCGGCTGTAGATTCATGCTTTGATTTGCCTGCCCAGCACACCAAGGTGACCAGTTTAAGCAACCATTGAGTCCAGATGGAGATCTTGATTATCTCTGTGTATCCAGCAGTGTGAGTGTAGTCAGATTCCTACGCAAAGCGATAAAACAGCCACATTTTGTGCGCGTAAGAAGAAACTTAATGTGAGATTTCTCACACTTGGAGTCACTTCATTTGACCTGAAGTTGTATGTGGTCCACGTCGAGCTTTAAGAAGTAGCCAGTAATGTAATTCAAAGGTGTAAGCAACGTAAGTTTGGCTGGCAGGACACGGCAGTTAGAAACTTCCCTCCTATGCAGGAGGTTTTGCGTGATTTGCCAGGGAGATTAGGCTTCAATTTAAGGTTATGATAAAATTAAGGAGAATGTTCGGGCTTATGAAGAGGGTCAAGCGAAAGGCCAACTGTATTACTTGGGCGGTGGTTCTATTCCAGTGCCTAATCATTTTAGGAAACGCCACTCTACCGGATAATACAGGAAATTTATTGCAGCTTTTGACTCCGTTTGGTGACCTCAATATTGCCTTTGAAATACCGAACAGTGCGAAAATCTGAAGCATGATCATGGAAATTATATACAGGGAACGGTGTGTGCAGAGGGTGCGCATCGCGAAACACGTGTCTGTGACAGAAGCCTTAGCAGCACACTAATTTGCGATGGGGGAGCGTGTACTCCTTCCCTCTCTTTTCGGTTTTATCCTTTTCCTGTTGGTTGATTGACCGGGAAAAGACAAGAATTACTGACATGAAGAGAAACGGTCTTGTTTGTTTTCGAGGAAATTAATGCGTGAACCCGAATTAAATCCTTCGAAATAGTCCTTATCAGTTAGTACTTGTGCTGTAATTACGTAACTGTAAACTCCTGACAGCCTGTTAGCAGTTTTTGAATATTTTGCGGTCAAACCGCAGTAGCTGATGGGTTTCGGATCAAATATTCATATTAAGTTTCCGACTGAATCTGAAAAGGTCTGTTTGGAAGGATTCACTTCAAGTGCGCACATTAATTTCCTGGGAAATTAAACAGGACATGATAAAAATAGAGTTCCTACACCAAAAAACACACGGTTAGTGCTGAGCCGAACTCCTCGCAGCTGCGGGAGGCAGTGACACAAAACCGGTGATCTGGGCTTTTAACTAGTACCTGCACTGTCAGTATGGTAAATAATTACCTAGGGGAATAGAACCACTGAATGTTCGACCTAGGTCGGTGGAAACAAAAGTTTCCTAGTCTAGCATAGTTAACTATTTTGTAAAAAATGTCCACCTCCAGTGTCAACATGCAAAGGCAAAATAAAGCCTCAGGTGTCAGGGTGAGTCAGTCTTTGAGGACAATCCGGAAGATGTTCGTTAATGAAAATTTTGTTAATCTGCATGTGATCAAAAAATACCTCATATATCTAGGACGTCTCCATTACATTGAAACTTTTGTCAAAGTAACAACTACGTACTGATTGTTTCCATTATTCAGGCTATAGTCGGAATGATTGCTAAAAGCTTTTGGCCGAAATCTAATTAAAAAAGGACTAAACATGCACCTAGATGTGGGGAAAATGATTAATTTTGTTCGACGATGCTCGAGAGTGGGAACTTTCAGTATCATAAAAAGTTCTGTATGTGGCCTTTATAAAGAAAATCAAAGTGTTTGACATATAAATAGTTTCAGATAAGTTGAATGGTACTCTTAAGAGCAAAACGTGGCATGTTATATTAGCTACCTATGTGAAGGATAACTAGTCTATACGCAAAGGAGATTGTTTTTTCATTCTTATGCTTTTGGTGCACTTTATAACCTGATCATAAAAAACTTAACTACTGGAACGATATCGTTCTAACGTAAGAAGTGTTAATTTTTAGGGGTCTTTCCTTTTGAATTTTAGATTATTTCTGTTTTGAAGCATTTTCTCCCGCATCAAATCAGCCTTACTTAACTGTGGATATCCTGCACGTTTTATTCAAAAATATAGCAACACCTTACGACCAAAAGTGGTGGAACATTCAGTTCCAAAAAAGCCCGTTAGCATATACTTACCCTTTAAGGGTGACAATATTTCTAATACTATCAAGCGACGATTATGCGGCACCATTGGAAGAACATACAATGCAGCTCAGCTCTTCTTTATCAATCGTACTAGAAGCCTGCCAATTAACCACCCAAAGGATGCCTTGCCGTTGCACGCCACCCCAAATTGTGTTTATGAATTCACGTGCACTTGTGGATGCAAGTACATTGGGCGAACGCAAAGGCAATTAGCAACCAGAGCCGCTGAACATTTACCTAATTGGTTGTTTTAAACAAGAAAATAAAAGTACCACGTTCTTCGATTACTAAACATATACTAGACAGTGGTCATTATGTAGACCTCAAAAACAGCTTTCCGAGTACTTGTTCGGGCACGAACAACTCGGACATTGCGCTACTTGGAAGCAGCGTATATACGGAGGGAGAAACCCAATCTTTGTAAGCAACTAGACCACGTGATCAATCTACAATTGCCCTGGTGATTTTCACCCTAGATGATTCATGGCTTTAGTTGTATAAGCTTCTCCCTCACATTTTCTTTCTTGAAGTTATTTACGTTGTCCATTGGACCTTGCTGTTATGTATTGATTTTCTGTTAATTCAAACTGCTGTCCAATTTCATTCGTTACTTGTGTTATGCAAAGACGGGTTGCAGTTGATAAGCCGTCGCGAAATTTCTTGGTACCAATAAATCCTGCTGTTTACGCCTATTTCTGTTTTATAAGTAAGATCCTTGATCTCAGCCGTCATATCGGCCTCAGTAATTTTCCAAAACGGTGTGATGAAATCAAATTATTCATACAGATATTAGCTGGTTCAATTTTTTGACAATCGTCTATTGATTCCGAACCTCAAGTAATTTAAAGTATGTTCAACAAATTCAAAAGCATAAGACATCCTAAAAGGGCTCTTTCTCTTTTTGTTTACTTATTGTTATGCCAATGTTATTCCCTCGATTTTTATTTTGGTCAACTTAGTGTAGAAGTAAGCACGTTATAAGAAGGGACTTGCTCGCTAGTTGACGAAGTAAAGAAAAATGTAAGTATATTCCGCTCTTCAGACGTTTCTGCCATTAGCTCACATTGATTTCCTTAACGGTCAACGTACATATTGCAACTGGACACAACTGATACGAGGGCCAGAGCCTCAATATTTACAGCCATGTTCTCCTACTGTAATCTAGGTAACATTTTGTTTTGGTGCACACACATATTTGTACGTGTCAGGGCAGGTTGGGGTTTGAGTTGAGGTCAGGGTTAGCGTTAGAGAACGGGAATATTTTTCCATTCCTTGATTTAGTGCATTGCTTGGCAGGGAGGTTCATGCACGCGTGTCCTAGTGGAGGGGCATTTAAGAAAATCCCGCCTGTGAATTAGCCGATATGCTCGATTTTTGGCCATTTTGCTGTCTGTGTTGATCCCTGCGGCAACTGCGAACTCCGGAGATTGATTGCGCACCTTCGTTTCGTGAGGCAATGCTTGGTACACAGGTTCGAATTCTATAGTTGTATACGTCGACATCACGCTTCATTTCCATGCCCGAACTATCTTTTATTGCCTGCTCGTGCAACTAATAACTTGAAAGAAAATGCTAAGGTGTAAATTTCCTCCTAAAAACTCGTAGCCCTGAGCAATATTTAATCTTTCGTTCCAACTGCGCTCTTATATTTGTGTGATGTATCCTCCAGTTTTCGTTTACTTCGAATTGTTTAGTTGCATAAGGGGTCAGTGAACAGACAGAAATAGATAATAGCCGACGGCCCCTGGGCGTAATCATTCCTGTGCGCGTATTGTGACCACAGGTTGGGGTATTGCTCGAATTATACGTCCAATGACTTCTGGTACGCCTTTACTGGAAGAAATGGTTATCAGGCTTGGTACTCTTTTTGCTCACTTTGCCACGAGCTCCAGACGAGACTACAGGCAGCTAGAGGTAACCATAAATGAATTACACTTTTTCCAGATATTTATCACGCAGATAGGGGGTCTCTTCTGTCTTTATTTCCACCCTATAATATAAATCCACATCCCCCCTACAGCGCCCTGATGTAGTTTTTTTCCTGTGACCGCATGTTGTCATCATAACAACTGAGGGTTCGAGATGTGTTTGCAAGCTTTCTTTGCACGATGTTTGCTAGGTGGTTGTGTGGCTGTCCATTTGTGAGAATTTTGAGGTATTAGGGATTCCGCTCCGTTACTCTTTTCACTGTGAATTTGATATTCCTGAACGATAAACCTGAGGGCATAATGGAATGCCCTTGCAGCAGTTCTCTTAGTAATCACAAAGACTTTGTCCTATGTCAATTTCGAAATACTTATACGTGTCCTTGGAAGGTTGGGCGGTCGAGCCCTTGTAGCATCCGTTTTGTGAATAGTCTGGAAATCGAAGAACCACTAAGAGTCGTCGAAGCTTGTTCAAGGACCACTGCAAGGGGTATTTTTAAAATTTGGGTAAAAACCAGAACATTTTTACCATGTTTTTCAGACCAAGAAAATTGTGTTTTTCGTATTCCGTATCATGGAGTTTTATATTATGTATCATATGCCAATTTCAAAGCAAGGGATTTTCATCTGGAAGTCACGTCTAATGATACATTAATGCCATTATAATAAATACCATTATTCATTATGTTTGACAGGAAATGTGAGGCTGAACTGACAATAATCCTATGAAACTTTTAATAAAATTTAATTTGTGAGACTGTAGTTGGTGCCTTAATCTCAATGCTATTAATTACTTGACTAAAACAGCATTTTTTCAATGTGTTTTAGAGTCTGTTAAGATCTCCTCTCATCGTGGCTGCTAATATGCCGGTGCGTTAGACATCGGAAATGTGTACACTTTTCCATTACAATCCGCTCGAGTCTTAAATATAGTTTAAAGTCCCAAATTAACCTGTTAAATGACGGTTATGTTATTCTCTCCTATGCTTTGATGGTTTTTGAGTCGTTCGCGCTGCTTTGAATGTTGGCCTATGTGGAATTGTCTTTGCAGAGTCGATCTGTCTAACAGCGTGCTAAGCTTATTCCCTTGCTACTTTTCGAGTGAACACACCTTAAGTCATGGAAAACTATCAACAGAGTTTAGCCCTCTGGTGTTCAAATCTACATAGGGCCTGAGAGGCTCACATTCTTGCTCATTAGACCGTCTGGCTGAAAAACTATGTGCTCAAGTGGTCCGAATATTCCTAATTGACTTCAGTGCCTATAAATTAAATCATAATGCAATATATTTTTTGGCAATTTTTGAACAATTATCTCGATGGCTGACGTCGTTCATTGTTTTTCGAATGCCTTTTACTTATTCAAAGAGGAAAGTTAGTCATTCACCGATAACCCCATTTTAAACTTCCTTTTAAGCTCAGATCAGCGTCTGTGGGTAGCTGTTATAGATCTTCAGAAAAATTCAAAATTCTCACCAAAACAGGTCTGATTAAAAATCTGATATAAACATCTATATGTTTATATATTAAAACCTGTTCCAGGGAGCACTTTAAATTTATTAGAATTTCATTCCGAAACTTTCATTTTTGGAAATCTGAGTAACTCATGTTTTTCGTAGTTGTTCCGTTTTCAATAAAATTAATGTTTAAAGCACACATTTTATTATATGACTGCTTTACAAGCGACAACTACCACTCAGTTGCATAGAGACAACCGGTTGTTTGACAGACTCCTCAGCTGCACTTAGACCTGGCTTCGAAAGATGCGGCTCTGTTTGCATTGGCCCTATTTTTTACATGGCTCTTTTGCTGTTTGTCTGCCCCAGGCAGGAGAGGTCGAAGGCCCTCCCTGTTGCCGTCAAACCAGTCATTGTGTTGAGAATTTAGAGGGCTCTATCGGGTACCTAAACAAGTCAACAAAGTCATGTTTAGGCCATAAACTCGACAAACGCAATGAGGAATCGTGTGCCAGAAACAAAAAGGCAAATTGTCCGCAGAAATTTGCAAACCTGCAAACAATCCACGATTAATATTTAGCCATTGTTGCACACATACTTATCTATATCGAGGTATTTCTTTGTAGAAGAATCTCCAACATTCATCTTTTTTCCTGGTGTGATCGCACATCCATCAGCTACGAACGGCCCACTAAGCGCATCAATTTACCCTCTATGGGTGTACAGCACCGGCGTGGCCAATGGCACCTACTAAACTCATAAAAATAACACTTTGGTTCCTCACAAACGTAGTTCTAGCTACACTCACTTCCACTGATTGAAAAAGACTGCAGCATACTGATCGACGGAAAATTTTGCCCTCATTTATTCTTAAGACGAAGGGTTTTTGAGATTTCTAATTAATCTGAGATTTTATGACTGATGTTCAGCATGACAATATTATTTCACAGGTGGCAATTAATAATTCATTGAAATAGCTATATCTTTCTTCTGAACATTTTCATTTATTTCATTCTTAAGGACCTTAGGAATGCAAATTGGGCAGGTAAAAACTTATGTGGGTTTTCTTAGGAATAAGGTGACATTTCCTGAGTGAGCTTATCTACTGTAGCCACTTGTGTACATATGCACTTCCACTTGTCCTTAGAACATTATACATGTCTGTTAAGCATAGAACTGCAATTTTGTCCGCAACCTGAATTCATGGAGGGTCATTACACGGTCTCTTTTTAAAAAAATTATATTTCTATCAATATGTAGCTTTCAAAGACGACCTGCCAAAATTAATCCCTTTTAGCCCTGTTAATGCATACACATGTTCATTTATTAATTTACCATCTGCTTCCCATATGTTCGACATGTGTCGTCCTAAATTAGTTTCAGTTTAAATATTCTTGCCTACAGCCTCACTTGCCGTTCTTAGCTGACATAAACGCCACCTGTAATTTTTACAAAAGAATAGGATGAAGGACATTGCAGATCAACATTTGCCAGCTGTTTGTCTCATTTTTTCAGGAAGAACTCACATAAGTGAGCCTGTGCCATTTGAAGCAGTATTGAAATGAAGGGTACACAAGAGAAAGAGATAGGTTACATTTTTTTCTAAATTAAGAGGTATAATTTTGGTTAGAAATTGCTACATCACTTATGTGCCGACTGTATGCAACGTTATTTTCGAAGCATATTTAATACAATAGATATAAGAACGTGCAACTGAACGAATTTTTAAGATAGGCTGGTTTGCCTTGTTGAAGTTCTGGGTTCTTATTTGAAAACTTGGGGTTTATCCTTCAGTATAAGCCTTTACAAGCTAAATCCGAAATTTGCTGTAAATAGTTGTGCTCAAACCCATCAGCCTCTGTGGAACAACCACGTAATACCCACAAGCTGTCAAATGGCATTCATTAGTATAAACTTCGTAAATACATACAATATCGAAAGCAAAGGTACTAGCTAAATCCCTGTGCTCTCAATTTGGTAACTAATTATATACGCAGGCTTTTCAAAATTACAATGGTAGTTTTCCGACTTAAAGGAATGAGGCTAAATCAAAGGTACATACGTTAACAAATAATAGACGTTTTAAGGCACTGGAAAGATCAATGAAATTTTTCGCCTTTAGCGTTCATCATATCCTCCCTTTTCTTTCCTCTGTATGCGTCGATGACTTTGCATGTTAAGGAAGAGGAGGGTCCGGAAGTTTAGCTGAAAGAAGCCTTGTTTCTTATTATCTTGTGCATTTCGTTCTTTTCTTGGTCAGCTCAATTGAAGACTTAAAACAATTTATTTCATTTGCAATATTCGGCGCTTGCCTCATTCGTATAGTTAACAAAATAATTTTTATTTACAGACGCGCGAGTACCGAGGTAAGTTATAAAAAGCTGACTGTTTAACTGCTCGAAAATTTGCTGCGGTCCTTCTAGAAATCGACTGCAGGTAAGAACAACCCAAAAAGATTGAATTACTGATGAAGGAGTTCAAGTAAATATGGCCTATGCAGATGAGAAAAAAAATCAAATTTTGGAATACAGGCTAATAATATGTGGTTTTGTGGTTAAATAATGCTCCTCGGCGAAAGCGATGAATTTTTGCTAACAGAAATAGAAGATTTAAGCCCAATCTTTTAGCAACTAAAAGACTAGCGTCAGACGTAATAACCAAATTCAACTTTTACAAAGACAAGAATCAGGGTGTGGCTAAGAGCACCCTGACTATACGTAAAGACTTTCATAGCAAACGCAAAAATCTAATTGATTGGATTGGCTACGAGGAAGGTCGAAGCTAATGAAATCCTGAAAAGTCAATGAGGGTCCAATAAACGTTCACATGAACCTCCTGCCTGTGCATTCGTGTAGTGAAAAAGACTGAATACATTTGAAGGTGCAAGTTCGAGCCTCGGGTGCCGCAGCGCCTGGGGTTGGGTATGGCTGGCTGATGACGGCTAATAAGCCAGAAATGGCCATTCCAGTCTCCCTTAGCATTTACGGTCATGCTATTCTGCCTATATCATTAGCCGCTCTGTGGCTGCTGGCGGAGCTCAAGGGTAAGCCCCAAGGCACAACGGGACAAGTGAGTCCTTTAACCGATTGGTAAGCGCCTAACTACCATTGTTAATATTCCCGATCGAAACCGGCAAGACAACGAGCTCGTGGCGCAGTGGGTAGAGCATTGAACTTCTGCCCTACAGGTCGCGAGTTCAAGCTCCGGGTGCTGCAGCGCCTGGGGTTGGGTATGGCTGGCTGATTACGGCTAATAAGCCAGAAATGGCCATTCCAGTCTCCCTTAGCTTTTTCGGTCATGCTTTTTTGCCTATATCATCAGCCACCCTGCGGCTGCTGGCGGGGTTCAACAGTGAGCCCAAGGCACAACGGGACGAGTGAGTCCTGTAACCGATCAGTGAGCGCCCAACTACCATTGTTACTATTACCGATCGAAACCGGCAAGACAACGAGCTCGTGGTGCAGTGGTTAGAGCGCTGAAATTCTGCCCAGCAGGTCGCGAGCTCATGCCTCGAGTGCCACAGCGCCTGCGGTTGGGTATGGCTGGCTGATGACTGTTAATAAGCCGGAAATGGCTATTCCAGTCTCCTTTGTCTTTTTCGGTCGTTATTAGTGTGTATGTATATGCTGCTGGGTTCTGGTAGTTACTGCGGTCTTATTCTTCTTTCTTATTGATTGATTTTTCGCAATTTCGTGTGCCCCTATGCAAAAATATCTGTCCAATTATAGAACTTCACTTCTTAATACACCATACGAAAAACTGATTATACATATTTTTCAAACTCTGCAAATGCGCGGATCCCTTGAACTGTCTATTGACTTCATCGGTATCCAGAAGATCAAAATTTAGTAAAGTTTACGAAAGAAAAATATGTAGAAAGTGTTTTATAACCAATTTTATTTATTTTTGCCATTGATCGACTTTCCTGCTGCAAAGTACGCTAGTTGAAATATCTTTTTTAATTATCAGTAACATTTCTAATGACAATGCTTTTAAAAATGCCGTCTGGCCTTAGTACGCTGAGATTTGTTTTCGTTATTAAGGGATGCTAGAACCTATCTTCATGTCTACCTAAATTTTAAAATTATGTTTGTATGGTTTTTGTTGGGGCGAAAATACGATGCATGATTTTAAATTTGAAAGAAAGGAAAAAGAAAAGAAACGGAACTTTTTAAACACGCTTAGCATCACTTTATATCTGAACATTTGGACGCCTTTGGGGGTTGGAATAATATGGCTTAGGAAAGACGAAGCATAGAAACCAGACCTGTGATGGCTCATAAGTGGCCAAGCACGTTATCGTTCAACTGAGCATTGGTCACACCATCACGCGGCAAAATACGAACAAGGGACAGACGGGGGGAATTAAATCAGGTGCCCTTCGCCCTCAAGCCCCAACGCAAATTTCGGTCTTTTATGGTGTTGTCTACCCCATCATACGAGTTCACAGCATTCATATTTTAAGTAACTCCCCCGGTGCATGTGCATTCAGTTGAAACAATATGTAGCCCCTAAGCACTACAGGTTGCTTCGGGATTCATATGTGCGTTTCGTGTGATCTTAAAATATTAACTGAAATTTCTGAGCTGACTAGCTTATATTTTAACAAAAAAACGACTACGGAGATTTCTTCGTTTGATGCGCGCTTCAAGTTGACAGTCTTCCTTATAACTACTGTCATTTTGTATTTTCACGCGGCACAACCACTCAGAGTTTAACTGTTGCGTAAAATTAGAAGCCAAATGGTACAGCTTACACTTTTTGCATTTCCCTAGGATCTTTTTGGAAAATATTGTCCTCTTCATGAATGAGATTGTTGGCTGTCTTGAGAAAATTTACTAAGCAATAGCCTGTATTCTCATGGCTCAATACAGCACACTATACACAAATTATTGCGGTGCTATTTCAATTTTAAGCGCTTTTTTATGATATAGTTAGCTTTTTTATATTGTGCGTCTAGCCTCTTCCCAAGAAGGCCTCTTTTCTCTGTTCGATAATGCATGATACTCAGAAAACTCCGCAAAAAAATAATTAATTATCACATATTTTGAAGTGAAACTTGAAAAACTATACGAACGTTGCTCCTCTCTGATTAAACATTAATTAACGAAAAGAACGCATGTGCAAACTTATAGGTTGCCCTATGCTGCACCAACATCCAAAATTAATTTAACTAATTGGATTTTATTCCTTCATGCAAAACTAGGCTTTTTACGCCTGATTTGCGATGGCTAGAATTTCTTCTCCTAAGGTCAAAAAAACGTTGGGCTCGCACGTGCCGAGCGGGAAAAAATTCGTTATTTGCATGTGGACCACAAACTTCACTCATTGAGCGATGAAAGAACAGGAATAAAGTCAAAAACTTTGTCCCATTTTCGCACGTGTGCAGGACTGTTGCAATAAACTCACTGTAATGTTCACAGTTCTTACTACTTGGATAACAACACTATCTTCTGTGCTAAATATACTTTACGGAGTTCAGCCTTTGCAACAATAACATTTCGTTTATTAATCTTAAGTAGCGTCCGCAATGGAAATATAAGTTCTTAAGCAAACAGTGCTTAGCTTTTATGAGTATTTTGTCCAATTCTGGACTTATTTTTCCAAACAATCCATAGTTGTTTCCAAAATGAGTACGGGTTTCTCCAAAACTGTGGAGGAAAAGGAGGTCACAGCAGATATTTCAAGAAAAGTTTCAATTTATTTTTGAAAATACTAAAAAGTATGTAATCTTTGATACGTCCTTCTTCATACAGAGAGGTCGCATAAAGATTTCACAAGTTCTGAACATGGAAAAAGTTAAATTTAGGACAACGGTGAACTTTTCTGCCGTGTAGAAAGAAGGATTTGCTTAAAATTAAAGAGTGATATATTGGCATACTACCGTGTTCAAGAGAAGACGGTAACTAAATATCGAATCAAAACAGAGTGAATTTAGTCAAGAACCACGAAGGTAAAATTACAGGGAGCCTTACAAACACAAGCTCTAAAATTTAAGTTAATGCTGGAATTTGAAATCGGCACATGCACATTAGGTCAATCTTAAGACAACCATAAATATTCACTCATCAAAGCTTCCAGGTACACTGTGCAACAAAGAAAATAATGTCTTCTAAAGAGGAAATAACTGGAACACTATCAAATCCTTTAACTTTACCATTTTTTGCCTCCTGTGGCCAAATGCTGTTTGCATTTTGCTGTTCCGGCTCTGTTTTCTATGGAAATTTCATATAAAAAAACAAATACAGATGAAATGTCATTTCTAACAAGAGGAACCATAAGCTGAGCGGTTGATGGATTACGCGGTTACCTGAGGGCTCAATGGTCATCGGAGAAAACATTTGCAATTTAAGCAGCACACTTTAGAAGTGCTCAAAATCATATTCGAAACTGCCGTTAATTAAATAATAAGTGATACCAACAGATGCAGGGAGCTCCAATTGGCTGAAAAATATCAAGACAAATAGCAGAACTAATTCTACAACGATTGAAGGATGCGGTTATCTAAACTCAACCCCTAAATATGGCTTCGTTATGCAGATAACACCAACTTAGGCGCACCGAATGCATTATTTGATTACACCTGGCAGTCGCCTAGATCTTAGCAATTGGCTAAATATCCACCTGAAACAAATGGGAATGCCAGAAGCTGAGGCTACTGCCGAGGTGACGCAAAATGGGTTGCGGCACGTCATCAACTTCACTGCTCTAGACTCCTCCGGTGCAAACGATGCCAGTTCCGAATGGAACCCCACGCCGACCTCGATCACCCGCTTTCCTTCAAGGAGACTACCAGAAATGTGTGCCAGATTTCCAGGGGAAGCAACGGGATAAGATTGAATTTCAACTATGTGTTAAAAGAACGGTGACTCGCAATTCATGCACAAGCCTAATTTGCTGTTACAGGCGTTGTAACCACGAGGATAGGTCCCCCAAAACCGATGGAGGCCACCATCATACCCATCTAAAAATATATAGGAACCGAGAAACGTGATAATCACAGAGGCATATTTCTCTTTAACAGGATCCTAGGCCGCGTTCAGTTCAGTCGCTCGAATCGTCACTTGGTACCAGCACGTGTCCCTAATAGTTAAGGCGGATTTAGAAGAAACCGCGAAACCATCGACATGACCTTCGCGATTCATTGACTCCCGAAAAATTGCCAAGAAATGCGGACCAGCCTCCGCGCCACACTCGTGGATCGGTCGAAAGGCCGAAAGGCGAGGTCTTCCAAACCAAATCCATGGAAGATATAGTAACCTGGGAAGGGTTTACGGCAGCAACAGAGTGTACAGGCATCTAAGCGGTCACTTACAGTCATTGTTCTCCCCTGGTTGCATGCTAGACCTTTGACGTTGTGGGCCATGGCACGAAGTAGGTGCGTTTACCTGGGTTTTGTCTACCTGCGGCCAACCAGCGAGAAAAGACTGCTAAGCCGATTGGTCTCAAGCTCTCGGCAGGTTGGTGACAAGTCAGAAATCTCTTTGAATTTGGCTACGTCAATTTTTGACTTATCATCAGTAAGGAAATATGCGGGTCCTAAACCAACCGGTTTTTAGCCATGACTGCAACGTATCCCATATAAAAATCAAAATAACACAGCTCGCATCCTTAGGCAAATTCGCTTACGCGCAAATTACTGTTTCAAAACGTTAGGATCACCGACGAACTCGTAAGTCCGATCTCCAAAACCAGTCTCCACTTAAGGCGACTGTAATACTCAGTGTAAAATAGACGCGGACATCACCTGAATACGAAAGTTAAGATGCGTGAGTCGTCATCCTGCAAAAGCTACCATACGGCACAGAGACATGTAGGGTCTGCGTCAGCAACAGGGAAATTGAGCCACATTTACCTCAGTTGTCTGCGTAGGTCATCAAAGATATTATGACAAAATAGGACACCCGATAGCAGGATTCTGAAAGTAAACAATCTCATCAATATCCGCGCAATGCTGAGGCACATAGAACTGTGTTTGAGGGGCCCCATCGTGCAAAGGAATGACAAACGGCAGCCAAAAAGGCTGTTTTACGACGACGCTGCTACGGGTCCTCATAGACAAGGCCATAAAAATGCACCAATACTAGGATACCTTGAGTATCTAAGGCAAAAAATTGCAAATCAAACCGAAGACCACGAAGTTTATCACTCAAGACAGGAAGCCAATTTGCACTGGCGTAAGACATGCGACAGCCCTCTTAGAAGCCAACGGAATGCATGCTGCAAATGAAACCAGAGGCTTATAAGACTCAACTACTGCGTTCATGCGCCACATACACACAAACCTTGATATTGTGTTCGAGTTTTCAACTAACATTCTAGCCTTGTTCGACATATCCGGATCCACTGCAAACTCATCAACACCAACAGTTTCTCCATCTCCGAGATCTCTCCATCAGCATTACTGGTGAGGAAACTCCGCACATCCTGCCCTCTGGCACCACTGTGGTCTTCTCAAACTGCAATATGAAAACAATCCCAAACTGTCTCAATTGCGATCGAAATTGCGAATTACCTACCAACCTGGTATGTTATCTGCGGATCCATCACACTGCAACCGTTAAATCAGCGAGTAGAGTCCCCTCATGCACTTCTTACACAAACACAAACACACGATAGTTCGACCGTCGTAGTCCGACGATGTCCACCGTATGCTCCATGGAAGGGTGGTGCAGGGACGGTGACTTGCGCATGAAGCTACTGCACTCTCTCATGC
>WEDG01013653.1:0-23658 GCA_017591395.1 Schistocephalus solidus
AATATATTATAGGAATAACTCGTCCACTTGTGCCCAGGGCTTTCTGCTCTTTGTCCCATGGGGCAGACAACATACTGGCTATAGACTAGAATCGTATTACCAAAAGAAAAATAGAGTCTGGATCGGGCATTTCTGGCTTTGTAGTCACCATCAGTCAGCCATAGCTCATCCCTAGCCATGCCCTAGCACGAGGCTACGACAATGCGACGACTTTGATCGTTATGCAACCTTTCATCCAACTCCCAAACGAGCACGCGATGACTCGCCAGTTTCAATTAGGTCTATAAACTGTGCATGAACTGCGCGTCCCCAATATATTTTAGGAATAACTCGTCCAGTTAGTGCCTAGGGGATCTGTCTTGGTCACATGGGGCAGAAATAGACCAGGTAAGTGACATACAATCGTATTGATAAAATAGAAAGTGGAGTCTGGATTGGGCATTTTCTGGAAATTTAAGTCATTATCAGTCAGCCATAGGCAGCCCTAGCTATGCACAGCACGAGGCTCAACAATGCGGCGTCTTTAATCGTTATGCAAACTTCATTCAACTCCCAAACGAGCACGATGACTCGCCAGTTTCAAATGGCTCTATAAACCATGTGAGCTGGGCACTCCCCAACATATTATAGGTATAACTCGTCCAGGTGTGCCTAGGGGCTCTAGTCTAGGGCTCACGTCGCAGTTGTAGACTGGCTAGTGACATATAAACCTATTACTAAAAGAGAAATAGAGACTGGTTTGGGCATTTCTGTCTTTGTAGCCACCATCAGTCAGCCATAGCCATCCCTAGCCATGCATAGCACGAGGCTCGACAATGACGACGACTTTGATCGTTATGCAAACCTTCATCCAACTCCCACACGAGCACGATGACTCGCCAGTTTCGATTGGGACTATAAAAGATGTGAGCTGGGCGTCCCCAATATATTATAGGAATAACTCGTCTAGTTGTGCCTAGGGGCTCTGTCTTGGTCCCATGGAGCAGACGAATACTGGCCAGTGACATAGAATCGTATCGACAAAAATAAATGGAGACTGGATTGGGCATTTTTGAAATTTAAGTCATTATCAGTCAGCCATAGGCAGCCCTAGCTATGCACAGCACGAGGCTCAACAATGCGACGACTTTTGATCGTTATGCAAACTTCATCCAACTCCCAAACGAGCACGATGACTCGCGTTTTCACTTCCGTTAAAAACCAGCCATCAGCTGGGCGCTTTCGATTTATTATAGGAATAACTCGTCCAGTTGTGTCTATGGGGCTTTGTCTAGGGCCAACGGCACAGTTTTAGACTGGCTAGTGTCATAGAAACGTATTACTAAAAGAGAAATAGAGACTGGATTGGGCATTTCTGGCTTTGTAGCCATCATTAGTCAGCCATAGCCATCCCTTGCCATGCGTAGCACGAAGCTCGAAAATACGACGACTTTGATCGTTATGCAACCTTCGTTCAACTCCCAAACGAGCACGATGACTCGTCAGTTTCGATTGGGTCTATTAACTATGTGAACTGGGCGTCCCCAATATATTATAAGAATAACTCGTCCATTTGTGCCTAGGGGCTCTGTTTTGCTCCCATGGGGCTGACGTAGACTGGCTAGTGACATAGAATCGTATTACCAAAAAGAGAAAATAGAGTCGGATTGGGCATTTCTGGCTTTGTAGTCCACCATCAGTCAGCCATAGCCAGCCCTAACCATGCTAGCACGATGCTCGACAATACGACGACTTTGATCGTTATGCAAAACTTCATCCAACTCCCACACGAGCACGATGACTCGCCAGTTTCGATTGGGTCTATAAACCATGTGAGCTGGGCGTCGCCAATATATTTATAGGAATAACTCGTCCAGTTGTGCCTAGGGGCTCTGTCTTGGTCCCATGGGGCAGACGAATACTGGCCAGTGACATAGAATCGTATCGACAAAAATAAATGGAGACTGGATTGGGCATTTTTGAAATTTAAGTCATTATCAGTCAGCCATAGGCAGCCCTAGCTATGCACAGCACGAGGCTCAAAAATGCGACGACTTTAATCGTTATGCAAACTTTCATCCAACTCCCCAAACGAGCACGATGACTCGCGTTTTTCACTTCCGTTAAAACCAGCCATCAGCTGGGCGCTTTCTGATTTATTATAGGAATAACTCGTCCAGTTATGTATATGGGCTTTGTCTAGGGCCAACGGCACAGTTGTTGACTGGATAGTGTCATAGAAACGTATTACTAAAAGAGAAATAAAGACTGGATTCGGCATTTCTGGCTTTTTGGCCATCATCAGTCAGCTATAGCCATCCCTAGCCATGCGTAGCACGAGGCTCGACCATACGACGACTTTGATCGTTATGCTACCTTCATCTAACTCTCACACGAGCACGATGACTCGCCAGTTTCGATTGGGTCTATTAACAAAGTGAACGGGGCGTCCCCAATATATTATGGGAAAAACTCGTCCAGTTGTGACTAGGGTTTCTGTGTTGGTCCCATAGGGCTGACGTAGACTGGCTCGTGACATAGAATCGTATTACCAAAAGAGAAATAGAGTCCGGATTGGGCATTTCTGGCTTTGTAGCCACCATCAGTCAGCCATAGCCATCCCTAGCCATGCATAGCTCGATGCTCGACAATAGGACGACTTTTGATCGTTATGCAAACTTCATCCAACTCCCACACGAGCACGATGACTCGCCAGTTTCGATTGGGTCATATAAACCATGGGAGCTGGGCGTCCCCAATATATTATAGGAATACCTCGTCCAGTTGTGCCTAGGGGCTCTGTCTTTGTCCCATGGGGCAGAAGTATTCGGCCAGTGACATAGAATCCTATCGACAAAAAATAAAATGGAGACTGAATTGGGCATTTCTGAAATTTAGTTATTATCAGTCAGTCATAGCCATCCTAGCTCCATCGATTGGGTATACAAACCATGTAGATGCTTCGGCGTCTCCCAATATACATATATAGGAATAACCCGTCAAGTTGTGCCAAGGGGCTCTGTCTAGGGCCCACGGAGCACATTGTGAGACTGGCAAGTGACATAGAATCGAAATAGCAAAAGAGAAATAGAGACTGGATTGGGCAGTTCTGGAAATTTAAGTAATTATCAGTCAGCCATAGCCATGCAAGGCTATGCACAGCACGAGGCTCAACAATGCGACGTCTTTGATCGTTATGCAAACTTCATCCAACTCCCAAACGAGCACGATGACTCGCCAGTTTCAAATGGGTCTACAAACCATGTGAGCTGGGCGCGTCCCCAACATATTATAGGAATAACTCAGTCCAGTGTGCCCTAGGGGCTCTGTCTTGGTCCACGTGGGGCAGTTAAAATAGACTGGCTAGTGACATAGAAACGTATAACTAAAAGAGAAATAGAGTTCGGATTGGGCATTTCTGTCTTTTTAGCCACCATCAGTCAGCCATAGCCATCCCTAGCCCATGCATAGCACGAGGCTCGACAATGCGACGACTTTGATTGTTATGCAACCTTCATCCAAACTCCCCACACGAGCACGATGACTCGCCAGTTTCAATTAGGGTCTATAAACTGTGTGAACTGCGCGTCCCCAATATATTTTAGGAATAACTCGTCCAGTTGTGCCTAGGGGCTCTGTCTTGGTCACATGGGGCAGAAATAGACAAGTAAGTGACATACAATTGTATTGATAAAATAGAAATGGAGACTGGATTGGGCATTTTTTTGAAATTTAAGTCATTATCAGTCAGCCATAGGCAGCCCTAGCTATGCACAGCACGAGGCTCAACAATGCGGCGTCTTTAATCGTTATGCAAACTTCATCCAACTCCCAAACGAGCACGATGACTCGCGAGTTGCAAATGGCTCTGTAAACCATGTGAGCTTGGCACTTCCCCAACATATTTTAGGTATAACTCGTCCAGGTGTGCCTAGGGGCTCTGTCTAGGGTCCACGTCGCAGTTGTAGACTGGCTAGTGACATAGAAACGTATTACTAAAAGAGAAATAATGTCCGGATTTGGTATTTCTGTCTTTTAGCCACCATCAGTCAGCCATAGCCATCCCTAGCCATGCATAGCACGAGGCTCGACAATACGACGACTTTGATCGTTATGCAACCTTCATCCAACTCCCACACGAGCACGATGACTCGCCAGTTTCGATTGGGACTATAAAAGATGTGAGCTGGGCGTCCCCAATATATTATAGGAATAACTCGTCTAGTTGTGCCTAGGGGTCTCTGTCTTTGGTCCCATGGAGCAGACGTAGTACTGGCTAGTGACATAGAATCGTATGACAAAAAATAAAAATGGAGACTGGTTTGGGCATTTTTGAAATTTAAGTCATTATCAGTCAGCCATATGGCAGCCCTAGCTATGCTACAGCACGAGGCTCAAAAATGCGACGACTTTGATCGTTATGCAAAACTTCATCCAACTCCCAAACGAGCACGATGACTTGCGTTTTCACTTCCGTTAAAAACCAGCCATCAGCTGGGCGCTTTCTCTGATTTATTATAGGAATAACTCGTCCAGTTATGTATATGGGCTTTGTCCATGGGGCAACGAGCACAGTTTTTTAGACTGGCCAGTGTCATAGAAACGTATTACTAAAAGAGAAATGGAGACTGGATTGGGCATTTCTGGCTGTAGCCATCATTAGTCAGCCATAGCCATCCCTAGCCATGCGCAGCACGAGGCTCGAAAATACGACGACTTTGATCGTTATGCAACATTCGTTCTAACTCCCAAACAGAGCACGATGACTCGCCAGTTTCGATTGGGTCTATTAACAATGTGAACTGGGCGTCCCCAATATATTATAAGAATAACTCGTCCATTTGTGCCTAGGGGCTCTGTTTTGCTCCCATGGGGCTGACGTAGACTGGCTAGTGACATAGAATCGTATTACCAAAAGAGAAATAGAGTCCGGATTGGGCATTTTTGGCTTTGCAGCCACCATCAGTCAGCCATAGCCAGCCCTAACCATGCCTGGCACGAGGCTCGACAATGCGACGACTTTGATCGTTATGCAAACCTTCATCCATCCACACGAGCACGATGACTCGCCAGTTTCAATTAGGTCTATAAACTGTGTGAACTGCGCGTCCCCCAATATATTTTAGGAACTCAACTCGTCCAGTTGTGCCTAGGGGCTCTGTCTAGGGCCCACGGCGCAGTTGTAGACTGGCTAGTGACATAGAATCGTATTACCAAAAGAGAAATAGAGACTGGATTGGGCATTTCTGGCTTTGTAGACATTATCATTTAGCCATAGCCATACCTAGCCATGCACAGCACGAGACTCAACAATGCGACGAATTTGATCGTTATGCAACCTTCATTCAACTCCCAAACGAGCACGATGACTCGCGAGTTTCAAATGGCTCTATAAACCATGTGAGCTTGGCACTTCCCAACATATTATAGGAATAACTCGTCCAGGTGTGCCTAAGGGGCTCTGTCTAGGGTCCACGTCGCAGTTTGTAGACTGGCTAGTGACATAGAAACGTATTACTAAAAGAGAAATAGAGTCCGGATTGGGCATTTCTGTCTTTGTAGCCACCATCAGTCAGCCATAGCCATCCCTAGCCATGCATAGCACGAGGCTCGACAATACGACGACTTTGATCGTTATGCAACCTTCATCCAACTCCCACACGAGCACGATGACTCGCCAGTTTCGATTGGGTCTATAAACCATGTGAGCTGGGCGTCCCCAATATATTATAGGAATAACTCGTCCAGTTGTGCCTACGGGGCTCTGTCTTGGTCCCATGGGGCAGAGGAATGACTGGCCAGTGACATAGAATCGTATCGACAAAAAATAAATGGAGACTGGATTGGGCATTTTTGAAATTTAAGTCATTATCAGTCAGCCATAGGCAGCCCTAGCTATGCACAGCACGAGGCTCAAAAATGCGACGACTTTTAATCGTTATGCAAACTTCATCCAACTCCCAAACGAGCACGATGACTCGCGTTTTCACTTCCGTTAAAAACCAGCCATCAGCTGGGCGCTTTCTGATTTATTATAGGAATAACTCGTCCAGTTATGTATATGGGCTTTGTCTAGGGCCAACGGCACAGTTTTAGACTGGCTAGTGTCATAGAAACGTATTACTAAAAGAGAAATAGAGACTGGATTGGGCATTTCTGGCTTTGTAGCCATCATTAGTCAGCCATAGCCATCCCTTGCCATGCGTAGCACGAAGCTCGAAAATACGACGACTTTGATCGTTATGCAACCTTCGTTCAACTCCCAAACGAGCACGATGACTCGTCAGTTTCCATTGGGTCTATAAACTGTGTGAACTGGGCGTCCCCAATATATTATGGGAATAATTCGTCCAGTTGTGCCAAGGGTTTCTGTCTTTGTCCCATTGGGCTGACGTAGACTGGCTATGGACGTAGAAACGTATTACTAAAAGAAAAATAGTGTCCGGATCGGGCATTTCTGTCTTTGTATCCACCATTAGTCAGCCATAGCCAGCCCTAACCATGCTTCGCACGATGCTCGACAATACGACGACTTTGATCGTTATGCAAAATTCATCCAACTCCCACACGAGCACGATGACATGCCAGTTTCGATTGGGTCTATAAACCATGTGAGCTGGGCGTCGCCAATATATTTTAGGAATAACTCGTCCAGTTGTGCCTAGGGGCTCTGTCTTGGTCCCATGGGTTAAGACGAATACTGGCCAGTGACATAGAATCGTATCGCAAATAAATGGAGACTGGATTGGGCATTTTTGAAATTTTAAGTCATCATCGTCAGCATAGGCAGCCCTAGCTATGCACAGCAAGAGGCTCAAAAATGCGACGACTTTAATCGTTATGCAACCTTCATCCAACTCCCAAACGAGCACGATGACTTGCGTTTTCACTTCCGTTAAAACCAGCCATCAGCTGGGCGCTTTCTGATGATGATAGGAATAACTCGTCCAGTTATGTATATGGGCTCGTCTAGGGCCAACGGCACAGTTTTAGACTGGCTAGTGTCATAGAAACGTATTACTAAAAAGAGAAATAGGAGACTGGATTGGGCATTTCTGGCTTTGTAGCCACCATCAGCCAAAGCCATCCCTTGCCATGCGTAGCACGAGGCTCGAAAAATACAACGACTTTGATCGTTATGCAACATCTCGTTCAACTCCCCAAACGAGCACGATTACCTCGTCAGTTTCGATTGGGTCTATTAACAGTGAACGGGCGTCCAACATATTATGGTGTAAAACTCGTCCAGTTGTGACTAGGGTTTCGTGTTGGTCCCATAGGGCCGACGTAGACCGGCTCGTGACATAGAATCGTATTACCAAAAAGAGAAATAGAGTCCGGATTGATACATTTCTGGCTTTTAGCAGCCACCCATCAGTCAACCATAGCCCTAACCTGTACACAGCTCGATGCTCGACAACAGGACGACTTTGATCGTTATGCAAACTTCATCCAACTCCCACGAGCACGATGACTCGCCAGTTTCGATTGGGTCAATAAACCATGGAGCTGGGCGTCGCCAATATATTATAGGAATACTCTCGTCCAGTTGTGCCTAGTTCTGTCTTTGTCCCATGGGGCAGAAGAATTCTGGCCAGTGACATAGAATCCTATCGACAAAAAAATAAATGGAGACTGAATTGGGCATTTCTGAAATTTAGTTATTATCAGTCAGTCATAGCCATCCTTAGTCCATCGATTGGGTATACAAACCATGTGAGCTTCGCGTCCCCAATATATTATAGGAATAACCCGTCAAGTTGTGCCAAGGGGCTCTGTCTAGGGCCCACGGAGCATTTGTAGACTGGCAAGTAACATAGAATCGAAATACCAAAAGAGAAATAGAGACTGGATTGGGCAGTTCTGAAATTTAAGTAATTTTCAGTCAGCCATAGCCAGCAAGGCTATGCACAGCACGAGGCTCAACAATGCGACGTCTTTAATCGTTATGCAACCTTCATCCAACTCCCAAACGAGCACGATGACTCGCCAGATTCAAATGACTCTATAAACCATGTGAGCTGGGCACTCCCCAACATATTATAGGTATAACTCATCCAAGTGTGTCTAGGGGCTCTGTCTAGGGTCCACGTCGCAGTTGTAGACTGGCTAGTGACATAGAAACGTATAACTAAAAAGAGAAATAGGTTCCGGATTGGGCATTTCTGTCTTTTTGTAGCCACCATCAGTCAGCCATAGCCATCCCTAGCCATGCATAGCACGAGGCTCGACAATACGACGACTTTGATTGTTATGCAACCTTCATCCAAATCCCACACGAGCACGATGACTCGCCAGTTTCAATTAGGTCTATAAACTGTGTGAACTGCGCGTCCCCAATATATTTTTAAGGAATAACTCGTCCAGTTGTGCCTAGGGGCTCTGTCTTGGTCACATGGGGCAGAAATAGACAAGTAAGTGACATACAATTGTATTGATAAAATAGAAATGGAGACTGGATTGGGCATTTTTGAAATTTAAGTCATTATCAGTCAGCCATAGGCAGCCCTAGCTATGCACAGCACGAGGCTCAACAATGCGGCGTCTTTAATCGTTATGCAAACTTCATCCAACTCCCAAACGAGCACGATGACTCGCGAGTTGCAAATGGCTCTGTAAACCATGTGAGCTTGGCACTTCCCAACATATTTTAGGTATAACTCGTCCAGGTGTGCCTAGGGGCTCTGTCTAGGGTCCACGTCGCAGTTGTAGACTGGCTAGTGACATAGAAACGTATTACTAAAAGAGAAATAATGTCCGGATTTGGGCATTTCTGTCTTTTTAGCCACCATCAGTCAGCCATAGCCATCCCTAGCCATGCATAGCACGAGGCTCGACAATACGACGACTTTGATCGTTATGCAACCTTCATCCAACTCCCACACGAGCACGATGACTCGCCAGTTTCGATTGGGACTATAAAAGATGTGAGCTGGGCGTCCCCAATATATTATAGGAATAACTCGTCTAGTTGTGCCTAGGGGCTCTGTCTTGGTCCCATGGAGCAGACGAATACTGGCCAGTGACATAGAATCGTATCGACAAAAATAAATGGAGACTGGATTGGGCATTTTTGAAATTTAAGTCATTATCAGTCAGCCATAGGCAGCCCTAGCTATGCACAGCACGAGGCTCAAAAATGCGACGACTTTAATCGTTATGCAAACTTCATCCAACTCCCAAACGAGCACGATGACTCGCGTTTTCACTTCCGTTAAAAACCAGCCATCAGCTGGGCGCTTTCTGATTTATTATAGGAATAACTCGTCCAGTTATGTATATGGGCTTTGTCTAGGGCCAACGGCACAGTTTTAGACTGGCTAGTGTCATAGAAACGTATTACTAAAAGAGAAATAGAGACTGGATTGGGCATTTCTGGCTTTGTAGCCATCATTAGTCAGCCATAGCCATCCCTTGCCATGCGTAGCACGAAGCTCGAAAATACGACGACTTTGATCGTTATGCAACATTCGTTCAACTCCCAAACGAGCACGATTACTCGTCAGTTTCGATTGGGTCTATAAACCATGTGAACTGGGCGTCCCCAATATATTATGGGAAAAACTCGTCCAGTTGTGACTAGGGTTTCTGTGTTGGTCCCATGGGGCTGACGTAGACTGGCTCGTGACATAGAATCGTATTACCAAAAGAGAAATAGAGTCCGGATTGGGCATTTCTGGCTTTGTAGCCACCATCAGTCAACCATAGCCAGCCCTAACCATGCATAGCTCGATGCTCGACGATAGGACGACTTTGATCGTTATGCAAACTTCATCCAACTCCCACACGAGCACGATGACTCGCCAGTTTCGATTGGGTCTATAAACCATGGGAGCTGGGCGTCGCCAATATATTATAGGAATACCTCGTCCAGTTGTGCCTAGGGGCTCTGTCTTGGTCCCATGGGGCAGAAGAATTCTGGCCAGTGACATAGAATCGTATCGACAAAAATAAATGGAGACTGAATTGGGCATTTCTGAAATTTAGTTATTATCAGTCAGTCATAGCCATCCTTAGCCATGCGTAGCACGAGGCTCGACAATACGACGACTTTGATCGTTATGCAACCTTCATCTAACTCTTACACGAGCACGATGACTCGCCAGTTTCGATTGGGTATACAAACCATGTGAGCTTCGCGTCCCCAATATATTATAGGAATAACCCGTCAAGTTGTGCCAAGGGGCTCTGTCTAGGGCCCACGGAGCATTTGTAGACTGGCAAGTAACATAGAATCGAAATACCAAAAGAGAAATAGAGACTGGATTGGGCAGTTCTGAAATTTAAGTAATTTTCAGTCAGCCATAGCCAGCAAGGCTATGCACAGCACGAGGCTCAACAATGCGACGTCTTTAATCGTTATGCAACCTTCATCCAACTCCCAAACGAGCACGATGACTCGCCAGATTCAAATGACTCTATAAACCATGTGAGCTGGGCACTCCCCAACATATTATAGGTATAACTCATCCAAGTGTGCCTAGGGGCTCTGTCTAGGGTCCACGTCGCAGTTGTAGACTGGCTAGTGACATAGAAACGTATAACTAAAAGAGAAATAGGTTCCGGATTGGGCATTTCTGTCTTTTTAGCCACCATCAGTCAGCCATAGCCATCCCTAGCCATGCATAGCACGAGGCTCGACAATACGACGACTTTGATTGTTATGCAACCTTCATCCAAATCCCACACGAGCACGATGACTCGCCAGTTTCAATTAGGTCTATAAACTGTGTGAACTGCGCGTCCCCAATATATTTTAGGAATAACTCGTCCAGTTGTGCCTAGGGGCTCTGTCTTGGTCACATGGGGCAGAAATAGACAAGTAAGTGACATACAATTGTATTGATAAAATAGAAATGGAGACTGGATTGGGCATTTTTGAAATTTAAGTCATTATCAGTCAGCCATAGGCAGCCCTAGCTATGCACAGCACGAGGCTCAACAATGCGGCGTCTTTAATCGTTATGCAAACTTCATCCAACTCCCAAACGAGCACGATGACTCGCGAGTTGCAAATGGCTCTGTAAACCATGTGAGCTTGGCACTTCCCAACATATTTTAGGTATAACTCGTCCAGGTGTGCCTAGGGGCTCTGTCTAGGGTCCACGTCGCAGTTGTAGACTGGCTAGTGACATAGAAACGTATTACTAAAAGAGAAATAATGTCCGGATTGGGCATTTCTGTCTTTTTAGCCACCATCAGTCAGCCATAGCCATGCATAGCACGAGGCTCGACAATACGACGACTTTGATCGTTATGCAACCTTCATCCAACTCCCACACGAGCACGATGACTCGCCAGTTTCGATTGGGACTATAAATGATGTGAGCTGGGCGTCCCCAATATATTAAAGGAATAACTCGTCTAGTTGTGCCTAGGGGCTCTGTCTTGGTCCCATGGAGCAGACGAATACTGGCCAGTGACATAGAATCGTATCGACAAAAATAAATGGAGACTGGATTGGGCATTTTTGAAATTTAAGTCATTATCAGTCAGCCATAGGCAGCCATAGGCAGCCCTAGCTATGCACAGCACGAGGCTCAAAAATGCGACGACTTTAATCGTTATGCAAACTTTATCCAACTCCCAAACGAGCACGATGACTCGCGTTTTCACTTCCGTTAAAAACCAGCCATCAGCTGGGCGCTTTCTGATTTATTATAGGAATAACTCGTCCAGTTATGTATATGGGCTTTGTCTAGGGCCAACGGATTAGTTTTAGACTTGCTAGTGTCATAGAAACGTATTACTAAAAGAGAAATAGAGACTGGATTGGGCATTTCTGGCTTTGTAGCCATCATTAGTCAGCCATAGCCATCCCTTGCCATGCGTAGCACGAAGCTCGAAAATACGACGACTTTGATCGTTATGCAACATTCGTTCAACTCCCAAACGAGCACGATTACTCGTCAGTTTCGATTGGGTCTATTAACAAAGTGAACGGGGCGTCCCCAATATATTATGGGAAAAACTCGTCCAGTTGTGACTAGGGTTTCTGTGTTGGTCCCATAGGGCTGACGTAGACTGGCTCGTGACATAGAATCGTATTACCAAAAGAGAAAGAGTCCGGATTGGGCATTTCTGGCTTTGTAGCCACCATCAGTCAACCATAGCCAGCCCTAACCATGCATAGCTCGATGCTCGACGATAGGACGACTTTGATCGTTATGCAAACTTCATCCAACTCCCACACGAGCACGATGACTCGCCAGTTTCGATTGGGTCTATAAACCATGGGAGCTGGGCGTCGCCAATATATTATAGGAATACCTCGTCCAGTTGTGCCTAGAGGCTCTGTCTTTGTCCCATGGGGCAGAAGAATTCTGGCCAGTAACATAGAATCCTATCGACAAAAATAAATGGAGACTGAATTGGGCATTTCTGAAATTTAGTTATTATCAGTCAGTCATAGCCATCCTTAGCCATGCGTAGCACGAGGCTCGACAATACGACGACTTTGATCGTTATGCAACCTTCATCTAACTCTTACACGAGCACGATGACTCGCCAGTTTCGATTGGGTATACAAACCATGTGAGCTTCGCGTCCCCAATATATTATAGGAATAACCCGTCAAGTTGTGCCAAGGGGCTCTGTCTAGGGCCCACGGAGCATTTGTAGACTGGCAAGTAACATAGAATCGAAATACCAAAAAGAGAAATAGAGTCTGGATTGGGCATTTCTGAAATTTAAGTAATTTTCAGTCAGCCATAGCCAGCAAAGCTATGCACAGCACGAGGCTCAACAATGCGGCGTCTTTAATCGTTATGCAAACTTCATTCAACTCCCAAACGAGCACGATGACTCGCGAGTTGCAAATGGCTCTGTAAACCATGTGAGCTTGGCACTTCCCAACATATTTTAGGTATAACTCGTCCAGGTGTGCCTAGGGGCTCTGTCTAGGGTCCACGTCGCAGTTGTAGACTGGCTAGTGACATAGAAACGTATTACTAAAAGAGAAATAATGTCCGGATTGGGCATTTCTGTCTTTTTAGCCACCATCAGTCAGCCATAGCCATCCCTAGCCATGCATAGCACGAGGCTCGACAATACGACGACTTTGATCGTTATGCAACCTTCATCCAACTCCCACACGAGCACGATGACTCGCGTTTTCACTTCCGTTAAAAACCAGCCATCAGCTGGGCGCTTTCTGATTTATTATAGGAATAACTCGTCCAGTTATGCATATGGGCTTTGTCTAGGGCCCAACGGCACAGTTTTAGACTGGCTAGTGTCATAGAAACGTATTACTAAAAGAGAAATAGAGACTGGATTGGGCATTTCTGGCTTTGTAGCCATCATTAGTCAGCCATAGCCATCCCTTGCCATGCGTAGCACGAAGCTCGAAAATACGACGACTTTGATCGTTATGCAACCTTCGTTCAACTCCCAAACAAGCACGATGACTCGTCAGTTTCCATTGGGTCTATTAACAATGTTAACTGGGCGTCCCCAATATATTATGGGAATAATTCGTCCAGTTGTGCCAAGGGTTTCTGTCTTTGTCCCATTGGGCTGACGTAGACTGGCTATGGACGTAGAAACGTATTACTAAAAGAAAAATAGTGTCCGGATCGGGCATTTCTGTCTTTGTATTTACCATTAGTCAGCCATAGCCAGCCCTAACCATGCTTCGCACGATGCTCGACAATGCGACGACTTTGATCGTTATGCAAAATTCATCCAACTCCCACACGAGCACGATGACTTGTCAGTTTCGATTGGGTCTATAAACCATGTGAGCTGGGCGTCGCCAATATATTTTAGGAATAACTCGTCCAGTTGTGCCTAGGGGCTCTGTCTTGGTCCATGGGGCAGAGGAATTCTGGCCAGTGACATAGAATCGTATCGACAAAAATAAATGGACACTGGATTGGGCATTTCTGAAATTTTAGTCATTATCAGTCAGCCATATCCATCCCTAGCCATGCGCAGCACGAGGCTCCACAATACGACGACTTTGATCGTTATGCAACATTCATCTAACTCTTACACGAGCACGATGACTCGCCAGTTTCGATTGGGTCTACAAACCATGTCAGCTGCGCGTCCCCAATATATTATAGGAATAACTCGTCCACTTGTGCCCTAGGGTTTCTGTCTTGGTCCCATGAGGCAGACATATACTGGACAGTGACATAGAATCGTATCGACAAAAATAAATGGAGACTGGATTAGGCATTTCTGAAATTTAAGTCATAATCAGTCAGCCATAGCCATCCCTAGCAATAAACAGCACTAGGCTCAACAATGCGACGTCTTTAATCATTATGCAACCTTTATCCAACTCCCACACGAGCGCGATGACTCGCCCGTTTTGATTAGGTCTATAAACCATGTGAACTGGGCGTCCCCAATATATTATAGGAATAACTCGTTCACTTGTGCCCAGGGTTTCTGTCTTTGTCCCATGGGGCAAGAAAATACTGGCTAGTGACAGAGAATCGTATTACCAAAAGAGAAATAGAGTCTGGATTGGGCATTTCTGGATTTGTAGCCACCATCAGTCAGCCATAGCTATCCCTACCCATCCCTAGCACGAGGAACGACAATGCGACCACTTTGATTGTTATGCAACATTCATCCAACTCCCAAACGAGCACGATGACTCGCCAGTTTCAATTAGGTCTATAAACTGTGTGAACTGCGCGTCCCCAATATATTTTAAGGAATAACTCGTCCAGTTGTGCCTAGGGGCTCTGTCTTGGTCACATGGGGCAGAAATAGACAAGTAAGTGACATACAATTGTATTGATAAAATAGAAATGGAGACTGGATTGGGCATTCTGAAATATAAGTAATTTTCAGTCAGCCATAGCCTGCAAAGCTATGCACAGCACGAGGCTCAACAATGCGGCGTCTTTAATCGTTATGCAAACTTCATTCAACTCCCAAACGAGCACGATGACTCGCGAGTTGCAAATGGCTCTGTAAACCATGTGAGCTTGGCACTTCCCAACATATTTTAGGTATAACTCGTCCAGGTGTGCCTAGGGGCTCTGTCTAGGGTCCACGTCGCAGTTGTAGACTGGCTAGTGACATAGAAACGTATTACTAAAAGAGAAATAATGTCCGGATTGGGCATTTCTGTCTTTTTAGCCACCATCAGTCAGCCATAGCCATCCCTAGCCATGCATAGCACGAGGCTCGACAATACGACGACTTTGATCGTTATGCAACCTTCATCCAACTCCCACACGAGCACGATGACTCGCCAGTTTCGATTGGGTCTATAAACCATGTGAGCTGGGCGTCCCCAATATATTATAGGAATAACTCGTCCAGTTGTGCCTAGGGGCTCTGTCTTGGTCCCATGGGGCAGACGAATACTGGCCAGTGACATAGAATCGTATTGACAAAAATAAATGGAGACTGGATTGGGCATTTCTGAAAGTTTAAGTCATTATCAGTCAGCCATAGCCATGCGCCCTAGCTATGCACAGCACGAGGCTCAAAATGCGACGACTTTAATCGTTATGCAAACTTTCATCCAACTCCCAAACGAGCACGATGACTCGCAGTTTTTCACTGCGTCTATAAACCAGCCATCAGCTGGGCGCTCTCTGATATATTATAGGAATAACTCGTCCAGTTATGTATATGGGCTTTGTCTTGGGCCAACGGCACAGTGTTTAGACTGGCTAGTGACATAGAAATCGTATTGCCAAAAAGAGAAATAAGACTGGATTGGGCATTTCTGACTTTTGTAGCCATCATCAGTCAGCCATAGCCATCCCTAGCCATGCAGTAGCACGAGGCTCGACAATACGACGACTTTAATCGTTATCCAACCTTCATCCAATCCCAACACGAGCACGATGACTCGCCAGTTTCGATTGGGTCTATAAACCATGTCAGCTGGGTGCTTCCCGATATATTATAGGAATAACTCGTCCAGGTGTGCCTAGTGGCTCTGTCTTGAACCCATGGGGCATACGTAGACTGACCAGTGACATATAATCGTATTGCCAAAAGAGAAATTAAGACTGGATTGGGCATTTCTGACTTTTTAGTCATCATCATTTAGCGGTAGCTATCTTCAGAAATGTGGTGCACGAGGCTGGACAATACGACGACTTTAATCGTTATACAAACTTCATCCAACTCCCACACAAGCGTGATGACTCGACAGTTTCGATTGGGTCTATAAATCATGTCAGCTGGGTGCTCCCCGATATATAATAGAAATAACTCGTTCAGATGTGCCTAAAGGGCTCTGTCTTGTATCCAAGGGGCATACGTAGACTGACGAGACATATAATTGTATTGCCAAAAGAGAGAAGAGACTGGATTGGGCATTTGTGACTTTTAAGTTATTATCAGTCAGACATAGCCATCCCCAGAAATACAGTCCACGAGGCTCCACAGTGCGATGACTTTGATCGTGATCCAAACTTCATCCAACTCCCACACGAGCACGATGACTCTCCAGTTACGATTGGGTCTATAAACCATGTCAGCTGGGGTCTCCCCGATATATAATAGGAATAACTCGTCAATGAGCTCCTATTGACTCTGTTTTGGTCCCATGGGGCAGACGTAGACTGGCCAGTGACATATAATCGTATTGCCAAAAGAGAGAAGAGACTGGATTGGGCATTTGTGACTTTTAAGTCATTATAATTCAGACATAGCCATCCCCAGAAATGCAGTCCACGAGGCTCCACATTGCGATGACTTTGATCGTGATCCAACCTTCATCCAACTCCCACACGAGCACGATGACTCTCCAGTTACGATTGGGTCTATAAACCATATCAGCTGGGTTCTCCCCGATATATTATAGGAATAACATATTCCGTTGTGACTAGTGACTTTGTCTTGGTCCCATGGGGCAGACGTAGACTGGCCAGTGACATATAATCGTATTGCCAAAAGAGAAAAGAGACTGCATTGGGCATTTCTTACTTTTAAGTCATTATCATTCAGCAAAAGCCATCCCCAGGAATAAAGTGCACGAGGCTGGACAATACGACGACTTAAATCGTTATCCAACCTTCATCCAATTCCAACACGAGCACGATGACTCGCCAGTTTCGTTTGGTCTATAAACCATGTCAGCTGGGTGCTCCCCGATATATTATAGGAATAACTTGTCCAGATGTTCCTAAGGGCTCTGTCTTGAACCCATGGGGCATATGTAGTCCTACCAGTGACATATAATCGTATTGCCAAAAGATAAATTATGACTGGATTGGGCATTTCTGACTTTTTAGTCATCATCAGTCAGCGGTAGCCATACCCAGGAATGAAGTGCACGAGGCTGGACGATACGACGACTTTAATCGTTATCCAACCTTCATCCAATTCCAACACGAGCACGATGACTCGCCAGTTTCGATTGGGTCTATAAACCATGTCAGCTGGGTGCTCGCCGATCTATAATAGGAATAACTCGTCCAGGTGTGCCTTGTGGCTCTGTCTTGAACCCATGGGGCATACGTAGACTGACCAGTGACATATAATCGTATTGCCAAAAGAGAAAAGAGACTGCATTAAGAATTTCTTACTTTTAAGTCATTATCATTCAGCAATAGCCATCCACTGGAATGAAGTGCACGAGGATGGACAATACGACGACTTTAATCGTTATCCAACCTTCATCCAATTCCAACACGAGCACGATGAATCGCCAGTTTCGTTTAGGTCTATAAACCATGTCAGCTAGGTGCTCCCCGATATATTATAGGAATTACTCGTCAATGTGTTCCTATTGACTCTGTCTTGGTCCCATGGGGCAGACGTAGACTGGCCAGTGACATATAATCGTATTTCCAAAAGAGAGAAGAGACTGGATTGGGCATTTGTGACTTTTAAGTCATTATCATTCAGACATAGCCATCCCCAGAAATGCAGTCCACGAGGCTCCACATTGCGATGACTTTGATCGTGATCTAACCTTCATCCAACTCCTACACGAGAACGATGACTCTCCAGTTTCCGTTGGGTCTATAAACCATGTCAGTTGGGCGCTTCCCGATATATTATAGGAATAACATGTGCCGTTGTGACTAGTGACTTTGTCTTGGTCCCATGGGGCAGACGTAGACTGGCCAGTGACATATAATCGTATTGCCAAAAGAAAAAAGAGACTGCATTGGGCATTTCTTACTTTTAAGTCATTATCATTCAGCAAAAAGCCATCACCAGGAATGAAGTGCACGAGGCTGGACAATACAACACTAAATCGTTATCAACCTTCATCCAACTCCCACACGAGCATGATGACTCGCCAGTTTCGATTGGGTCTATAAAGCATGCCAGCTGGGTGCTTCCCGCTATATTATAGGAATAACACGTCCAGGTGTGCCTAGGGGCTCTGTCTTGAAACCATGGGGCATACGAAGACTGACCAGTGACATATAATCGTATTGCCAAAAGAAAAATTAAGACGCGATTGGGCATTTCTGACTTTTAAGTCATCATCATTTAGCGGTAGCCATCTTCAGGAATGTAGTGCACGAGGCTGGACAATACGACGACTGTAATCGTTATCCAAACTTCATTCAACTCCCACACAAGCGTGATGACTCGCCAGTTTTTGATTGGTCTATAAACCATGTCAGCTGGGTGCTCCCTGATATATAATAGAAATAACTCGTTTAGATGTGCCTAAGGGCTCTGTCTTGTATCCAAGAGGCATACGTAGACTGACCAGACATATAATTGTTTTGCCAAAAGAGAGAAGAGACTGGATTGGGCATTTGTGACTTTTAAGTCATTATCAGTCAGACATAGCCATCCCCAGAAATACAGTCCACGAGGCTCCACATTGCGATGCCTTTGATCGTTATCCAACCTTCACCAACCCCACACGAGCACGATGACTCTCCAGTTTACGATTGGGTCTATAAACCATGTCAGTTTGCGCTTCCCGATATATTATAGGAATAACATGTGCCGTTGTGACTAGTGACACTGTCTTGGTCCAATGGGGCAGACGTAGACTGGCCAGTGACATATAATCGTATTGCCAAAAAAGATAAGACACTGAATTGGGCATTTCTTACTTTTAAGTCATTATCATTCAGCAATAGCCATCCCCAGGAATGAAGTGCACGGGGCTGGACAATACAACGAATTTAATCGTTATCCAATCTTCATCCAACTCCCACACGAGCGTGATGACTCGCTAGTTTCGACTGGGACTATAAACCATGTCAGCTGGGTTCTCCCCGATATAATAGAAATATTTCGTTCAGATGTGCCTAAGGGCTCTGTCTTGAATCAAAGGGGCATACGTAGACTGACCAGACATTTAATCGTATTGCCAAAAGAGAGAAGAGACTGGATTTGGCATTTGTGACTTTTAAGTCATTATCAGTCAGACATAGCCATCCCCAGAAATGCAGTCCACGAGGCTCCACATTGCGATGACTTTGATCGTTATCCAACCTTCATCCAACTCCCACACGAGCACGATGATTCTCCAGTTTCGATCAAGTCTATAAACCATGTCAGTTGGGCGCTTCCAGATATATTATAGGAATAACATGTGCCGTTGTGACTAGTGACTCTGTCTCGGTCCCATGGGGCATACGTAGACTGGCCAGTGACATATAATCGTATTGCCAAAAGAGAAAAGAGACTGCATTAAGAATTTTATACTTTTAAGTCATTATCATTCAGCAATAGCCATCCACTGGAATGAAGTGCACGAGGATGGACAATACGACGACTTTAATCGTTATCCAACCTTCATCCAATTCCAACACGAGCACGATGAATCGACAGTTTCTTTTAGGTCTATAAACCATGTCAGCTAGGTGCTCCCCTGATATATTATAGGAATTACTCGTCAATGTGTTCCTATTGACTCTGTCTTGGTCCCATGGGGCAGACGTAGACTGGCCAGTGACATATAATCGTATTTCCAAAAGAGAGAAGAGACTGGATTGGGCATTTGTGACTTTTAAGTCATTATCATTCAGACATAGCCATCCCCAGAAATGCAGTCCACGAGGCTCCACATTGCGATGACTTTGATCGTGATCTAACCTTCATCCAACTCCTACACGAGCACGATGACTCTCCAGTTTCCGTTGGGTCTATAAACCATGTCAGTTGGGCGCTTCCCGATATATTATAGGAATAACATGTGCCGTTGTGACTAGTGACTTTGTCTTGGTCCCATGGGGCAGACGTAGACTGGCCAGTGACATATAATCGTATTGCCAAAAGAAAAAAGAGACTGCATTGGGCATTTCTTACTTTTAAGTCATTATCATTCAGCAAAAGCCATCACCAGGAATGAAGTGCACGAGGCTGGACAATACAACGACTTGAATCGTTATCCAACCTTCATCCAACTCCCACACGAGCATGATGACTCGCCAGTTTCGATTGGGTCTATAAAGCATGCCAGCTGGGTGCTTCCCGCTATATTATAGGAATAACACGTCCAGGTGTGCCTAGGGGCTCTGTCTTGAAACCATGGGGCATACGAAGACTGACCAGTGACATATAATCGTATTGCCAAAAGAAAAATTAAGACGCGATTGGGCATTTCTGACTTTTAAGTCATCATCATTTAGCGGAAGCCATCTTCAGGAATGTAGTGCACGAGGCTGGACAATACGACGACTGTAATCGTTATCCAAACTTCATTCAACTCCCACACAAGCGTGATGACTCGCCAGTTTTTATTGGGTCTATAAACCATGTCAGCTGGGTGCTCCCTGATATATAATAGAAATAACTCGTTTAGATGTGCCTAAGGGCTCTGTCTTGTATCCAAGAGGCATACGTAGACTGACCAGACATATAATTGTTTTGCCAAAAGAGAGAAGAGACTGGATTGGGCATTTGTGACTTTTAAGTCATTATCAGTCAGACATAGCCATCCCCAGAAATACAGTCCACGAGGCTCCACATTGCGATGCCTTTGATCGTTATCCAACCTTTATCCAACTCCCACACGAGCACGATGACTCTCCAGTTACGATTGGGTCTATAAACCATGTCAGTTTGCGCTTCCCGATATATTATAGGAATAACATGTGCCGTTGTGACTAGTGACACTGTCTTGGTCCAATGGGGCAGACGTAGACTGGCCAGTGACATATAATCGTATTGCCAAAAAAGATAAGAGACTGCATTGGGCATTTCTTACTTTTAAGTCATTATCATTCAGCAATAGCCATCCCCAGGAATGAAGTGCACGAGGGCTGGACAATACAACGAATTTAATCGTTATCCAATCTTCATCCAACTCCCACACGAGCGTGATGACTCGCTAGTTTCGATTGGGACTATAAACCATGTCAGCTGGGTTCTCCCCGATATATAATAGAAATATTTCGTTCAGATGTGCCTAAGGGCTCTGTCTTGAATCAAAGGGGCATACGTAGACTGACCAGACATATAATCGTATTGCCAAAAGAGAGAAGAGACTGGATTTGGCATTTGTGACTTTTAAGTCATTATCAGTCAGACATAGCCATCCCCAGAAATGCAGTCCACGAGGCTCCACATTGCGATGACTTTGATCGTTATCCAACCTTCATCCAACTCCCACACGAGCACGATGATTCTCCAGTTTCGATTAAGTCTATAAACCATGTCAGTTGGGCGCTTCCAGATATATTATAGGAATAACATGTGCCGTTGTGACTAGTGACTCTGTCTCGGTCCCACGGGGCATACGTAGACTGGCCAGTGACATATAATCGTATTGCCAAAAGAGAAAAGAGACTGCATTAAGAATTTCTTACTTTTAAGTCATTATCATTCAGCAATAGCCATCCACTGGAATGAAGTGCACGAGGATGGACAATACGACGACTTTAATCGTTATCCAACCTTCATCCAATTCCAACACGAGCACGATGAATCGCCAGTTTCGTTTAGGTCTATAAACCATGTCAGCTAGGTGCTCCCCGATATATTATAGGAATTACTCATCAATGTGTTCCTATTGACTCTGTCTTGGTCCCATGGGGCAGACGTAGACTGGCCAGTGACATATAATCGTATTGCCAAAAGAGAGAAGAGACTGGATTGGGCATTTGTGACTTTTAAGTTATTATCAGTCAGACATAGCCATCCCCAGAAATGCAGTCCACGAGGCTCCACATTGCGATGACTTTGATCGTGATCCAACCTTCATCCAACTCCTACACGAGCACGATGACTCTCCAGTTTCGATTGGGTCTATAAACCATGTCAGTTGGGCGCTTCCCGATATATTATAGGAATAACATGTGCCGTTGTGACTAGTGACTCTGTCTTGGTCCCATGGGGCAGACGTAGTTTGACCAGTGACATATAATCATATTGCCAAAAGAGAAATTAAGACTGGATTGGGCATTTCTGACTTTTTAGTCATCATCAGTCAGCGGTAGCCATACCCAGGAATGATGTTCACGAGGCTGGACAATATGACGACTTTAATCGTTATCCAAACTTCATCCAACTCCCACACGAGCGTGATGACTCGCCAGTTTCGATTGGGTCTATAAACCATGTCATCATCATTTAGCGGTAGACATCTTCAGGAATGAAGTGCACGAGGCTGGACAATATGATGACTTTAATCGTTATTCATCCTTATCGAACTCCCACACGAGCACTATGACTCGCACGATGACAGTTTCTATTGGGTCTATAAACCATGTCAGCTGGGTTCTCCCCGATATCTTATAGGAATAACTCGTCCAGATGTGCCTATGGGCTCTGTATTGAACTCATGGGGCATACGCAGACTGACCAGTAACATCTAATCGTATTGCAAAAGAGAAAAGAGGATAGATTGGGCATTTCTGACTTATAAGTCATCATCAGTTGGCGGTAGCCATCCCCAGGAATGCAGTGCTCGAGGCTCGACATTGCGATGACTTTGATCGTTATCCAACCTTCATCCAACTCCCACACGAGCATTATGACTCGCCAGTTAAGACTGGATTCGGCATCTCTGACGTTTTAGTCATCATCAGTCAGCGGTTGCCATCCCCAGGAATGTACTGCAGGATGCTGGAAAATACGAAGACTTTAATCGTTATCCATCCTTCATCCAACTCGCACACGAGCATGATGACGCGCCAGTTTCGATTGGGTCCATAAACCATGTCAGCTGGGTGCTCCCCGATATATTATAGGAATAACTAGGAATAATTAAAGACGAGTAGCGGTATTTCTGGCTTTTTACCCATCATCTGTTAGCCATAGCAAGCCTAGCCATGCATTGCACGAGGCTTAACCTTAAAAAGACTTTGATCTTTATACTTCGCTAAACCAACTCCCAAACCAGCAGGATGACTTGCCGGTGTCGATTGTGTCTACAAACCACGTCAGCTGGGGGCTCTCATTTTTTTAAGGCATTACGCGTCCAGTTGTGCCATTGGGCATTCTCTAGAGAAGAACAAGCCTCAGTAGGACGTGATTAGTGATAATTATTCGTAGTGATAACAGAGAATAATCAGACCAAGTTGTGTATTTCTGACTTTTAGTCATCATCAGCAAGCCATAGATATCCCCAGACGTGGACTGCTAGAGGCTCGACCTTGCAACGAGTTTGATCGCGGATGATGGCTTGCCAGGTGTGATTGTTTATTTTAAGAAATGTCAGTTGGGTCCCTGCCCGAGATATTATAGGAAAATATCGAGGTGATGTGCTTTTAGCGACTCTGTCTTGACCCCACTTAAATCCGATAATACGTAACTGAACGAAGTACACGA
>WEDG01013656.1:0-13999 GCA_017591395.1 Schistocephalus solidus
ACCTACTGTATATATATATATATATATATATATATATATATATATATATATATATATATATATATATATATATATATATATATATATATATATATATATGGAAGGGAACCGACAAATACAAGGAGACCGGAATGGCCATTTCTGGCTTATTAGCCGTCATCAGCCAGTCATACCCAATCCCAAGTGTGGCACACCTGGGATTCGAACCCGCGACCTTTGGTATTTGAGTCGAACGCTCTACCATTTGAGCCACGGGCTCGTTGTTTTGTCGGTTGTGATCGGGAATATGATGATAGTGTGGGGCTCACCGATCTGCTTAAGGAACATGCATGTTCCGTTGTGCCCTGGAGCTCAGACTAGAGCCCTCGCAGGCGGTCGCATAGCGACGTGTAGCATATGATGGAAGGGAACCGACAAATACAAGGGAGACCGGAATGGCCATTTCTGGCTTATTAGCCGTCATCAGCCAGTCATACCCAATCCCAAGTGTGGCACACCTGGGATTCGAACCCGCGACCTTTGGTATTTGAGTCGAACGCTCTACCATTTGAGCCACGGGCTCGTTGTTTTGTCGGTTGTGATCGGGAATATGATGATAGTGTGGGGCTCACCGATCTGCTTAAGGAACATGCATGTTCCGTTGTGCCCTGGAGCTCAGACTAGAGCCCTCGCAGGCGGTCGCATAGCGACGTGTAGCATATGATGGAAGGGAACCGACAAATACAAGGGAGACCGGAATGGCCATTTCTGGCTTATTAGCCGTCATCAGCCAGTCATACCCAATCCCAAGTGTGGCACACCTGGGATTCGAACCCGCGACCTTTGGTATTTGAGTCGAACGCTCTACCATTTTGAGCCACGGGCTCGTTGTTTTGTCGGTTGTGATCGGGAATATGATGATAGTGTGGGGCTCACCGATCTGCTTAAGGAACATGCATGTTCCGTTGTGCCCTGGAGCTCAGACTAGAGCCCCTCGCAGGCGGTCGCATAGCGACGTGTAGCATATGATGGAAGGGAACCGACAAATACAAGGGAGACCGGAATGGCCATTTCTGGCTTATTAGCCGTCATCAGCCAGTCATACCCAATCCCAAGTGTGGCACACCTGGGATTAGAACGTTCAACAAGAAGACTTACTTTGAGTGCGTTTACGATCGTTTCCTGATGTTTCTTCACGGCTTCATGACTGAATTCGCTAGTCGCAAGAAGACAGAGGGACTCCAGTGCCAAATAGCGCAAATTAGTCTCCTTATGCTGCAAGAACTGTCCAAGCTGATTGCACGCGCGCACAAGTAGTTTGGGATCACAGTCCATGTGTATGATCAAGTTGATAGCTTCAAAGAGGACGGCGTTCTTGGCGTTGGGGTGCTGTACCTTCTTGGACTTCGGTGGTTCCTGCACTTTTTTGAGGATGGTCTCCAGACAGTCGGTCAAACGAGAACGGACGGTCGAGTCCTCTGAAGATACGAAATAAAAGTGTTTGGGAAAATGAGATAGAACGCAGCAACGCAGGATGAAAGTTGTTCGGATTACAGATGATGCCCCGCGTTACTCAAAAAGTGCGAGAGACTCAAAGGCTCAGCCGGCAGGAAAAAATCTACTTTGATGTTTTTGATAAAAGCGGGTCACTGGTATCATGACTTATCCAGTTTCTTTAAAAACTTCCAACTTCGTTGTTCAAGAAGTAGTTGTTGAACTGGAATAAACATAGTAAGTTCAACGTTCCTCAATTAGCAAATTAATAGGCAGCTCGTGAAGTGGAGACGCTGGATCAGAAAACTACATTACGCTAATTGGCTATAACAAGTATCCCAGTAAGGCATTTGGTAATGATTCCTTGTATGGCCGCCTAAACAGGACACATGAAAATGAACCAGCCACAACGCATGTGGCTTTGTGTCAAATTCCAAGGAAATTATAGTTAGGGGTAAGTTTAGGGTTATGTTTAAGTTTAAGGTTAAGGTGGGAGTTGGGGGTAGGGTCATGATAAGGCTAAGGGTCAAGGTTATTACTGTAAGGTTAAGGTTTAGGGTAGGGCTAGGGTTAAGATTAAGGTGTCAGTTTAGTTTTATGTTAGGGTTAGTGTTAACGTTAAAACGGGCATATTTACCCAGTCTGACATTTACCATAAGGCCACCTAGTTTAAGCGAGCTATTCCCGTGTCCTGTTAAGCGGCCATACGCGATAGTTCGACCATCGTAGTCCGATGATGTCCACCGTATGCTCCATGGAAGGGTGGAGCAGGGACGGTGACTTGCGCGTGAATTAGTTTTAAGTGATAGTAGCCTTGCGCGGTAGCTACCGCACTCCCTCCTCCTCCCACACCTGAACCCGATGTCAAGATAGAGTCAAGAAGACCGGAGGCGGGAGAGGACGCAGGTGGCTGGCGCGGTCGGGTCCCCTAAGTCCTAGCCGCCCCTAGGCGTGCCACCACACCTTCCATGTTCGGCATTTGTTAGCAGAGCGTAACCCGAATAACGCATGCCGTGCCCTGATGTGGCCCCCGTGTTGGTTCAACGCATCTACCACGTGGCCCGTTTAGGCGGCCATACAAGGCATCCCTGTCAAGCATTCCCGTTAATCCGTCATTCTGATGTGAGAAAAAGTAAAAGTCTGCCACAAACCTCGTCGTCTGAGCTCGCGTCTAAGTTGCTAGGACACGAAACTAGGGTTGGGCAGATATTTTTAAATGTGGATGCAGCGCGGAAAATGTTCATAGCCGAGGACTACACATGCAATCCAGTCACAACTCGTTTAAAAAAGATTGCTGCAGCTGCTTAGAAGTCAGGATCATATTTTAAAAATGCTGAGATGATTTAAAAACAGCCGACTGACAAGTGTACTATTTGGCTGTCTTGGGACAATATCGGTGGTTTCGACTGAAAAACATATTTCAAGGACAATTTTTGCTCAAGAAAGGCAAAAGAATGTGAATTTAAATTAGGGGACGGTGTAAGTTGCATCTCTGCTTCTACACACAAGCAAGGCTCCATTGGCATTTGAATTTCTACGACAACTAATGTATACTAGATCGTGTCTAAATCTCTAAGCTCACAGAACCAAGATCCTGTGTATTATATGCTCTTTGTAGTGTAATTTTGTTAACGGGGATGTTCAAATGATGGCGGTGAAAGTGAGAATCAAGAGTACATCGCCTGTGGAGACAGAGACACTGATATCTGCAGGCGGCCATGACAGACGCCATTGCGGTTTGCTGACAGGTCACGGGACATGGCAGCAATCGATCCGCGTGAGCAGTGCAAAAAGCGAGGCGGCCGCAACTGGGACGATGTTGGAGGCAGAGCTAGGCGGAATGGGGGAGGGAGGGGAGATCGAGGGGGCGGGTGGAAAACAACGCGCGAGGTAGTGCGCGCGGCGGAAAGAGCGAGAAGGGAAGGATGGCTTGGCAAAAGACTGCTCGGGCCTGATTTAACTGAAGTTCGAAGACCGGAAGCAGATGAACAAAAACGGAGAACAGGCGATTCCCATATACTTGAATTTATTGTATGAAAAGACACCCTCTTCGAGAAAAAGCCACTGGCGACTTCACTGCGCAGCACCGAAGTAGTATACTCAGTTCAAGAACTCTAGCGAACCCGTTTGGACCACTACGCCACTTTTTTATTCAAATTAAAGCGTTGGTCTAAAAGTTGTTTTCTATTTCAAGGCAAGCTAATGTAACGGGCACATGGTTACTTTTCAACTGGTGAAAAACAGTCCTTTTAGTGCGACCAGTTAATTTATAGGAAACTGAAAGAAAAAAACTTTCGAAATGGCAATTGAAACATAAAAGAAGCAAACTGTTTTTTTAATGTGATTGAGATACACAATATGACTTACTGAAATATAATAGGCGTTTTGGCCTATTTGGATGATTAATTTGACCCAGTAGGGAAAAAATCGGCGGCCTTTGTGGGATTCGGACCAACGAGAGCAAGGGCAAGACTATGTACAGCCGCCGAGTTTTTCAAAATTGGGTCAAATTAATTGTTAAAATCTGCTAAAACACCAATTCATTAAATGGGTCTGGTACTTATCTGGCTGATGCTAGATGGATTTTAGTGGGGAATTCTGATTGGGCCGCGAACTTACTGTATTAAAATTGGGGGATTCCAGGGGTTGCAGAAGTTGGATGGATAGTATTACCCAACTGCGATTAAACTCACGGTTCCCGGTCGGGACCTCGTAGCTCAGGCGGTTATAGCTACGGCTGTACAGTCTCTCCCTCGCTGTCATGGGTCTGAATACCACTAGTTTTTTTCACAAGTTGGTTAAGTGGAATACTTACCGTTGCCATTAGTTCGTACTACCCAGAAATGCTAAATATTTTTAACGGGTCCGAAATGGGAAATTTTTAAGGAAGGCCGAAAATTTTTACTAGGATGATAGCCATCTGATAGTTAAAAAACAGCTTGAGGGTGAAAACAAAGCACGGTTTTTGAGCGATTCACATGGGTATCCGAATTTTTGAGAAAATCAAATCCTGCTCGTAGGTCGTTTAAGAATGTCCAGGGTTGTAGGCAAAAAAGTACTTCCCGATGTTTTTTAGTGACAATAAGCAAAAAGAAAGCTGCTGCATTAACTGGTCAAACAAAGGAGTCGGTGCCACAGTTTTCAGTTTGGGTATGGACAAAACGAAAGAAAATGAGTGACAGAAACACTTAACTGACGACCTGTCTTGTCATAAATTTACCTATTTAGCTGGTGGGAAGTGGTTTTTGGCCTGGGTACTACTCTTGAGATCATGCATGTTCATCCGTCAGCCAAAGAGTATCTTCGATACTACATGCGAGGCAAGTTGATCGTCGTTACCAACTATGTCTACCGTGTGCCTACAGTATGGTGTGTGCAGGAACGGTGACCTGAACGTGAATCGGTTTGTAGTGAGAATAGACTTGCACAGAATCTATCACACGCTTCTCCTTCACCCACCTCAGCCAGGGGTTATTACAGAGTCAAAAAGACCGGAAGCAGTAATCGAAAAGGGCTAAACGGTCCGCCTACGCGTGCCGCATACGCCCGGATCTGAGAATAAATGGCCAAGATTTCACAGAAACCAGGTGGGAATGTCACAGAGGCCACAGTAAGAAGGACCCATTTCAGCCTGACTATTCGTTCTGAGGGGGCCACACTATACTGTCAGTCTAAAACCTTCCAATCCACGGTGTTTAGTGCGCCGTGATGGATTAAAGCGCTTCAGATATACTATAGCAAGTGTTTTGAGGATTTAACCAGAGAGTCGAACTCACTCTTTCTTTCCTGTCCCAGATACCAGTCCACTGTCCGAACCGGTTGGCCACTTGATGCAGAGCTGGGGTTCAACTGACTGACAGAACTAAACAATCCGTAAACGTGCGCCACACACGACCTGTCGTTCACACAACAAACCAGCTTTTCACAATAGGGGAATGGACTGCTCCGATCTCACGTGCGGTAGAGTATCATAAGGGTTACACAGAGAAGGAGCCTAAGGACACGCTTCCCACTTACGTGAGAGGTGCCTATTCCGTGCCTGTGGCGGAAGATGTGGAAAGGGCTCGTGTTTAATACAAGTGTTGGTAGGATGCACGGTGATGAGGCTTGGACTGCAGTGATTTACCGCAGATTTTCACGCCGGCTCATGTGGCCGTGTAGGTAGATGCGGTCACTCAATTTGTGCGGGCAATGCAGTCAACTGAGGCGGCTGTGGTGGGTTTATATTAGTGCTCCTTGCACTGGTTCGCTAGCCTTAGTGCGATGGGTTCGGAAAGGTATTAGCAATGGACAAAAGCATTTTCAGTGATAGTAGGCTCAGAGATCAGATAGTGAGCAACTTGTATTTTACGTTACAATAGTCGCTTTTTCGGGACAAATAATATAGTAACCGAAGTTACGCATGAAATATTGAGTTTTTTCGGCTATCTAACATGTCACTTTACGCCAGTGAATAGAACCTAAGATTAACCTAACATAACATGGTGAATGTGAACAGGCACACTTAATCAGTCGAAATAAGCTGGCAATTGCACTCGCAAGGCACGAGAATAACTTCGGGCACATAATCGTTAATGGAGTTAAAAACTGGGAGGTAAAATAGTAACTGACACGACCTTTTTTAAAAAACACAACTAATTGTAAAAATATATGTCACAGAGTTGTTTGCACGACATTCAGGATTAGAAGTTTGTGTTAACCGCAAAACCGGACGTCGAAACTCCAGCGACAGAGCCACTGGCACTGTGGCGGAGAATGACTGCGAATGACCGACATTAATCAGGAAGACGAGAAAGATTTACAGATAAGACTCCGCGCCAAAGTCTAAGCGCAAATTGGGCAATTCAGGGACAAGTTAAACAAAAAACGGTCCATAAAGCATGATAAACGTGAAATTAGCTAACAGCAGAAACTTTACTACATTACCTGGCGGTGGGTAGTTTTGCAGCAATCGCAACAGCTTCACTGATAACCAGGGCGCAGTTACGAAGTAGTAGGTATAATCCTGTAGATCGGTGTATGAGGAGGTGATAAGCTAAAAATGAAGAGCAGATAGGTGAGGAGTGGTTTGGCGATAACAGGCGACACGTAATGAGAAAATAACGAGAGTTTACCCGGTTGAGTCGCGATACCGCCAGGGGTACACAACCTTTGCATTCCTCGGGGTTCCGCTTCACCAACTCCTCAATCAAACTCACCGATGAGGTAACGACACCCTGACAGTCAAGTATAAAATAACAAATTAGTTAGAAACATTAAAGGTGTCTCAAAATCAAGACAGTTGCTATCAGATGAAAGTTCAAAGGACAAGACAGAAATAACGCGCCTTCGAACAACTCGAATAAATAAACCGGGTTTGTTCGATGGATGTGCCTGGGTACCATAAGGGCAAGTATGGCGAGCAGATAATTTTCTGCAAATAACGTGAATGAGGGGACGCAGAAACAAATTTCATTATCAAAGAAGAATATTCAGATCCTCCGAAGGCTAAAATTTAAGCATCATATTTAGGCATTGTCCTTAAGTACGCGGACACATGAGACAAAAGTCCCTAGACTAACTCGACAAATCATAAATCCGATTTGGTAAATTCATAGTGAAAAGTGAGTATGCGTGTGTGACCGAAGGTGTGCCCGTGATAACCTATGTATGCCTGGGAGTGATGACAAGAGAAGCAGCCTAAAGCACCAGCTATTAAAGGAAGGCTTTAAAGGGGCTTTGGAGACGCATGGTAAGAGCAAAGACTCTTAAACAGTAATGGAAGGCAAATAACCGAGATAATTACCAGATGGGGATCATTCAGTAGGTGAATAGCTCGAGATATCCAGTCCAAATCAGTCATTCGGTCTGGAGCCACACGAAGTAAACGGAGAAGACACAGCGCAGCGTTCTGTTTTATAGAGTCCGAGGTCTCACTGGAGAAGGCGAGAGACAGAATGAGCCTCTAAGGTTGTACTTACCCCGAAACTAGTAGCTTTGGAATGTCCGATGCAAATTGTTCAGCCATTTCTCGATTGCCAATATTCGCTACGCATTGGAGGGCCAGGTTAACAAAAACAGCGTTCCGGCTAGACATATCATCACGGATGCGGCTTATAACTAGGTTCATCAGGGGATGCGAGTCATTCAAGAGGACGGAAATGAACAGATAACCCTGGTGTGGAACAACATAAACCGATGAATTGAGGAAGCTTACAATTTGCTTTTCTGTATAGCGGTTTGAACAGAGTAGGTTCACAGCTTCCGTGTATCCAAAGTCAATGTCATGTCCAAGAAGAAAGATGAAGAGCAGTTTGCAGACATATTTTTTCTTGTGGTACCCATCGAGCATTTTATCACCTGCCAAAAATTAATATAGGTCCAATTAAGCCATAAATGTTCACGGAATAAATCCTTCAGTAGCACTTGCTGTAGATCAAAGTCGTCAGCGCAAGTTGAGAAAGTAGTCCAACAATTTCTAAACAACCACAACCTCCGCATAAAGATAAACGTCAGTACAAGTAAAAGGCCTAAATTTTTATACTGGTAAAAAAAGTTTGTGAATACTACCACGGTTTAATCTAACATATGAGAAAGCATAGGTTTTTCCTTGTTGCTCAGCTATTCTGGTTTCCGTTTCATACATAGAAGCAACTTACTGGATCCTAAATCGGTCTAGTACGATTTAGTTGCTAGTTGCTAGAAACAATAGTACGAAGAGGTTAGATTGGTGCAGTTACTTAAATCGGGCAACAAAGTTCGCATTCTTCGGAGATCTAATTTGAACAAATATCCTTATCCCCTATTGAGATATGAGCGATTTGAAATTTAGCTAATACTTAAAGAGACGGATGAATGTAAGTCCGGACGACGGATTCTGTGGAGAGGACAGAGCAAGGACTATCCTGGGTGAACCTAAACAAAATAATTTCGAGAAAGGCACAGCATTCAACGACACGGGGTAAATATTTGAGAGTTGCATCTACCTGTCTCCACAAACTTTAAAAGGCTCGACTCCATAAAAGTTATTGGTTATTAACTAAAACACTGGTGGGTCGAAACGAGTCGCACGGTAAGACTGCAGTCACTAGCCCTACACCGATCTGTAGTAGCTCGGACTTTGTCTTGTCATTGGACATCGCGGCTGTACAGAGGCAGAGGTAGATGCTTTGAAGGCCTTCTTCACTACCACCAAAATCATTCACAGACTGTCACTCTCGGACAGTAGTGAGTTTCATGGCTTGTGACGAAGGAAATAGTATGTATGGCCTTTGTAGTAGTCAGCAAGTGTAAAACAGCAGCATCAACAGTGAGAGAGGATAGGCAAATTATGAAGGCCGAATGAAAACACCTCGAAAAAACAAATCACTGTGATCTTCAAATACTGCATATTATAAATAGCGTAATTGGCCAAAGCTCATCACTATAGTACTACAGTAATAAACTCTGCGGTCATCGGTCAGAATCTGCAAGTGGAAAAAGCAATCAGTAATGCTATTCTGCCTGTAATACTCGCCACCGCGCGGCTCCTAACGGGGCTCGAGAGCGAGCCCAAAGGCACGACGAAACGAGTTTATACTGTACCGCGATCAGTAAGCACAGCTCTTACATGTTACTATGTCCGATTGCAACCAAAACAATATCGAGTCCAAAGCTCAATGATTAGATTGTTGGGTTTGTAAACAACAGGTTGCGGGATCGAGCTTCATTGGTTGCAAAACCCAGTGTTGGGTAGGACTGGCTGATGACGGCTAATAAACCAGAAACGGCCGTTTTAGTCTCCTTTGTCCTTGTCGGTAATGTTATACCACCTATATTACTAGCCACTCTGTAGATGCTGGCTGGTCTCGAGATTTAACCCCCCAAGATACAACTGGACGAGTGCGTCACGTAGCCTCCCTTTACCATCGAAAATAAAACAATAAATCAAGTTTGTCAACAGCATTGAGTAAGCGACTAGCCCAAGGTTAAGCTAAACGATCGGATCCTGAGTCATGGCCGTCTAAAGTGTAGATAAATGAATGAAGTGAACTATCAATAGCGCCGAAGAAGCAAATACATTTTGTAGCAATAAAATATCACCAAAAATAAATTGAAGCATTAAAAAGAAGGATCGAAAAAAAGATAATAAGTCGTAGAGGAGCTTTACAGAATGGCATCTATTTCAATAAAGTCCAAGTACCTGGCTGACGCTTCAGGGAATCGCGATTGACCCTAATACTCAGTGAAATCCCGTTAAATATCTTTACAAATTTAGAAAACGGAAAGTTTTCGCCAAAAAGGTACCATCGAATGATGGATTTTACACTTACAAAAAAGCACAGAATAAACGAAGAGATATTAAGTGGTGAAAGGTATTTGTCTATGACGCTACAAGGGATTTAAGGGTCTCAGAGCCAACCGCAATTACAACGAAGGTATATTTTTTCTGGCGATTGCCTTCAGAGGAAAACGGCCTGAAGCATCCTGTATGTTAAATACATATTGACCAATCGTGACAAAATCGTTAACGTAGAAAAACATTATTCCGGCAGAACGTAAAACAAGAGCAGTAGACCACCTAACAAAGTAGGTGAGTGCCGTTTACGACACCAGCAAAAGCGTATTGGAAGACCGTAATTGGATAATTATACCTGTGTCATGTATGGCTATGATATTACCTGATATCGGCGACAGATGGAATACTGAATAAATGAGGACGATTTCTGTTAGCCAGAACTCATACAGGCCCTGATTACGACAGATTTTAGCCGGAGCGGCAGAGTTCAATGGAATCGGTATCGAACCCTGGAGCACAGTCAGTAAGGTTGGCGACAGTTGGTTTAAGGCAGCCAAGGCGTAATAAGGGTGTCGAAGTACGAAACGTTTGGGTGCTGGGCACACCTTCAAAACAGAAAACCGCTTGGTTCAGTCTTGCGCTTGAACCACGCAAAACTCGGATAATAGTAAGGACAACCTCTGTAGTAATGATCACCAGAACGCCGTCCAATATCATATATCATTTTAAATATCAGAGTAGTTCTTAATCTCCAAAAACTGTCGACAGTTTAATGGACTCATGGCGCCAACGAAAGACTGATAGAATCCCCGAGTGGGTGTTTTTTTATGCTTCAGTCTATTATCCATCCTTCTGAAGTGGGGTTATGCAACGTAAACACTCAGAAAGAAAAGCGAAAACTTCTCAGTTTTAATAACTGCAAGGTGTTCGAGATGTTAGCTAACGTACCAGATGAGGTATTTACTTTACAAAAATAGCTTATACTAGGATCCTGACCGCAGTTACTGATCCAGTGGCTTCTTCCAAACGCACGTGATCCATTGATTACCGGATTCTATAAAATGCTTCTTAATGTAATCAGATGCATAATCCGTTCAAGCTACTAGGTTAAATCCAACTATTGCCAATAGAGATTGAGAAACCGAGAGGACTAAGAATAAGAGATATATTATATTGAACTACATAGTTATAGAGCAACCGAATTTATTTTAAGGCAAACACAGAAAGAGGTCGTTCTTAAGTAAGAAACATATCATTTAATCAATAGGATTAATCCACCCATGTGTATTCCACAGTCGGCAAAAAGTTGTATACCTTTGAACTTTGATCGTATATTTGCTAGTTCCTTATTAATTCTCTTAATCTCGGCCTCCTTGCTTTTGCAGTTTCGTATGTCCGAAATAAATACGGCTAAGCCGCGCATCGAGTCTCCTTTGGGTGCAGGCATACTTTTGCTCCCGCCAAACGACGCGAAACAAACTAGCTCCAAAAATGCGCGTTTGGTTGGTACTGATACAAAGAATATGGTCGCAAGATCAGATAAACCCACCACACTTACTGCAGAGAAGAGAACCCTTTTTCTCATAAGGGATGCAGAAAGTGAACTCTTGGAAAGACGTCTTGACCAATCCATCGCACAAACCTTCCCAGCGGTGAGAATTTGGATATTATTCTCAACCAACCCAGTCATACACGGAGTAGAATAAGGACAGGTTGCCTGTTAACACCAACTCCATATGCGTCTACTCATTCACTTTCTCCTGTGGAGCAGGTTATATTGGTCGCACGAGTCAATGCCTATCTAAAAGAATAAGGAAACACCTCCTGACATGGCTGAGAAAAGGCGAATTTAAAAGCATAAACAGTGCTATTCTCGCACATCTGGTTGATTCCGGGTACTGTAAAGACCCTAACGAAGCCTTCCGTGGGATTAACAAGGTGCCACCAAAATATATCACTTCACTGGGTCAGCAGCTGCTAGCAACAGCAGAAGCCACCGCCATCCGGTTGAGAAAGCCGGTCTTGTGCGCACAAAAGAACCTGCTACAAGCCCCGTGCATAGCCTGACCAACGAGAGCTTTATTACATGCACTCCACACCATCTGACATTCTTCCCTCCCCTTTGGGCACGACCTCAACATACCATCACTGCCATTTAACCAGTTGTCTCTTATCGCCACCACCGTCCCCTATTAACACGATTCACTGATATGACGAGGCGAACATTATTGAGCATGTCTTAGCTTGTACTCCATTCCCATATAAATTAACTAGGCCGATGAGAATTTACCGAAAGCACGCGTATGCTTGTCAACTAGTCTTCTGTATAACAATATTTGTATCCTAACCTGCAGATAATATAATAGCATATTTTTCGTTTAAGGACGTGATTTCACCATCCTGGGAGAGCTTTGTAGGCACCTTAAAAAATTCGTGTTTCAAAAATTAACCCTGCGGTGTAGGCTTTCACAAATCTCTGATACTCATGAGCTGATTTCCATATTTTTATGGTCACCTTTCTACTTATCTTATCCATATGGTTTCTCTATACACAGAAACCAATTTCACACCGCAACTTTAATTCTCAAAGTCTCTCTCGTAAAAGTATCTCAGCTGACCCAAACATCACCGCCAGTTTTATTATCATTAAACCGTAGGTCGTACGTCAGCATTCAGAAAATTTGAGAAAATATTTCATTTCCATTAGCAAATAGTAATGAGTACCGAATTACAGTCAATAAGAAAATTTAACGAAGGTGAGCAGGAAACAAACTGCGAAAACTCTTTTGAAATATTTTTTATTATGTTTGCTGTTTATTTTAATTGTGCTTCGATAATTATGCTTATGTACGAAAGAATTGGTATTATTTAGTCGCAAAAACTGCCCTCCTAAATATGGGCGACCTCTTAAATAGGAATCATTGGCCAGGGATATAGCTTGCTGTTTAAGGCGCCATCAGTTTCCATGCAATAGGGTTCTGGGTGATATAAGAGAAGGGCTGACCAGGTGCTGGACGCCGGCAGAAGAATATATTGTTTGTGGGACAAAGAGCGACGTCAGCAGCGATCGCCCTCAACTAAAGAGATAAAAGAATCCAGGAATACTGTCATAACGGGTAGAATTAATAAGGTTTGTTTAAATTTTTCGTGCTACTGAATATGCAAAACTCTAAAAAACTTGCATTGAATGCAGGAAATACGTTTTAAGTTCTTATAAATAAAGAATAATCTTGCAAAATTCGCCTACTTCTGAGTACCTTTTTTCAGACCGTGGGGTTCAACTTAGGTTTGAAATTGTTGAGGTTTGAACAATTTACTCAATCTACACGGTACTTTTCTTTCATAATTACCTGTACTGTGGTATTAAATACAATAAATTAATTAATCTTGTAGAATTTGATTCAACTCAGTTCTACTCGTACATATAGCTCAGACCTTAAGGAAATTCTCACAGAGCTTACGGTATAGCAGCGTTCTGAAGGAAGTTCGTGATTGCTACTTAGCTGCAAATGGTTAAGTCATTTTTATATTCATTTTATGTCACTAGCCAGATTAAATACTGCATTACTTTCCTTGCATTTCATTGCATATTTACGCGGTAAATAATGGAAATCGAACGTGTGCCTTAAGAAAATTGCGCAAAAGGTCCTTTGGGAGTCAGGTTTAAACGCCTTCAGCCATATAACAGGGTTAATGAAGATGCTTCTACATTACTTCTCAAATGGATTAAGCCAAAAATCCTGAACTTGGTATTAGACTTAAAACTAACTAAAATAATAAAATTTATGTTATTAAGCCGAAGAAGCTTACTAACGTTGAAGGATGTTTGGTACTAAAATGAGACCTGGATTGCATGCTTCCGTTTCCCTCAAAACTTCTTGCAAATTGGGAAGGATGTGAAGGATCTAATCTAAAAAAAGACAATTTAACAAATCTCGTGACGTATCATTGAAGTGAGAACAACCGTGAAAACAGAAAGTCAGAAAAAATTGATTTACATACACAAATAGTACAACTTCAGGCCCACCAACATCGGTGAACAAGGTGGTGCGTTTACGGAGTACAACAGATATAAAAAGAAAAGCTTTTGCAAAATAAGGACAGCCTGTAGTGATCTCCGGGCAAAGAAACGTTTCACGGCATAGCGAAAATACGAAAAGGGTCGAAATCTTAACATGAGAAAACGTTATCTGGGCAAAACGGAGACAATGACTACATTGCAAACCGAAGTCTTAAATGATCCGAAATTCTCGATAGTCTGAGACACGT
>WEDG01013660.1:0-14140 GCA_017591395.1 Schistocephalus solidus
GCCGTGGCAGCCTTTACTTCCGAAAAAAACTTTATCTTGCCTCCCATACTGGAAAATTAAAACAGTTAGCCTATCAAAGGAGGTCAAGTAAGTTCTTGCTTGTTACATTTTCCACAGAATCATAAGTTGTGTTGTGGAAATTTTATTCAAAAAACCATTTTGGTCTTCGCTTTTTCGCCATAGAATCATAGTTTGGGCGTGTTCAATCCGATACCGAGCACGACAGCCCATTTTAATACTAGCATGGAACAGCGGAATCATTTCCACGTAGTGAAGATCCGAGACCACCAAGTTGTTTTCCATAGCTTTGAAGAGTACTCAACAGGATAAAAGTTTCACGCCGTTTTTGGCATGAAGGAATACGATCGGTAACCTACTGCTTCCCCAAAAATGAGGAATGTTGCCACAGTACGGCACATTTTTTACTTTTGAGTTGATCCACTGTTAAGCGTGGTGCACTTTAAATTATAAGATGGGTTTGGAAGGCCATCCTCAAAGCAATTTCAACAAGCAGTATTCCAATGGGCCTACTGCCTTCGGGATTCTCTGCTACACTACCGTAAGAAATCTGTAACTTTCGTGACTGTGTATCTTCCATTTTATAGGGTATGAAATTGATAAGAAATTTAATCATTCTTTCTGCTCTTATCGTTTTGTTTGACACTTTGAGGTGTAGAAAAGTCTACTTGCAATTCCAACTGAGTTATCCTGGTCAACTAATGGACGGATACACTTGAGTCTTATGAGGAACACCTTTATAAGTTTGTTGCTAATAAAACGGACCAGTTCTTTTCCGCTAGAGTTATCTCACTACAGACCATTTTCTTCTATCTTACTTCTTCCGACTATTTGTGTACATTATTTCTCTTCCCTGTGCCATCCGATTTTACTGAATCTGACGCACTTTAGACACAAAACCTTGCTCTGGTTTGGAGTGGAGCTCCTGTTTACATACAATTAAATTGTCATGAAATTAGTCAACACTATATATTTGCGAGGCACCTGAGATCAGCTAAATTATGTGTTTCGCCATTTGGAACAGCTGTTTCAGAATGCAGCTGTTTACTTTCCACATGCCGTACCCGCTGTATTTGAAAACACGTTCAGACATTTTGGTCAATGCTCCATTAGATTTCCCACTTACTGAAACCTGAAGACTGTAGGCCAAAGACCCTAAGCCACCATCCTTGCTTGTGTCCATCGGAGACGTCACCCTCTGGTGAGGAAGACTATAAGGCAGCTGTATCTCCAGAAGCGATCCTCTAGGTGTCATGTTTTTTGACCTTTAAGGCGCTGAAGTACGTCCGTGTTCTTTGGCGCTGAGTCTCACGTGGGATTCCTCGTGTCAGGGGGTGGTTACTATAAAACACTTGTGGTCTGTTGTGTATATACTTGTTTTCAGCTGACGATTTGTTTCTCCTCTAAAGAGAAAAACGGGGATTAAGAGCACCGGTAGGAATCTTTGGTTAAAGATTTGATGTCAGAAAAGGCAAAGTTAAGTAGATCACGTAATGTGTCTAAGGCCTTTATTTTGAGTGCTGAAATATGTGCCATTAACAGCAACCAAGTAGGTGTTCTTAAGATATTTGTTTCCATAGTCCTTTCAGCATTAATTATGATGGGCTTGGGAAACAGTCCGAAAGCCCAGTGTTATATATTATTCGCCAGAGTGCTCAACACTTGTACCATGTGTCCCTTCTCATACAACTATACATGTAATTCCGAACTATGATATCGGTTGGAGAGCATTACTAAGCTGGGACTATAATATTAATTAGCATGTAGCATAGTCCGAAGATACTTCAGTCACGACAGGATGCTGGCTGTAAATACGCGTCTCTCCGGCCTCCTGTGTTGGTCACACCAGCTAAAAATACCCGCGTAATTAGTACGCATTTTGTTCCTTCGATTTTCGTTACCTTTACAAATCCAAACATATTTTATGGGAAGCATGCAAAAAATAACGCTTCATTTACTAGCTGCTTCGCGGCTGCTGGTGGGGCCCCAAGGCACAACGGGACGGGTGTGTCGCGGAACCGATCGGCGAGCACCCGTCTACCATTCGCCATTTGCTGTCTGTAGTAAATTGCATTGTGTTCTTTTTTTAGTGGAACAAAGGTTAAAATGTTCTTCCAACCCCAAATATTTTTTGAGCCCGACCTACCGTTGCTATGACATTAAAGTTTTTCATACTTTAGACGTACACTTTAAACTTAATAAAAATAATACATACGTATATGCTGCTGAGAGGATATCATAAGAATCACAAACATTTGCAGTGAATATGAACAACTTTGTGCACTTTACACTGAGTATTCATTAATGGATAAATAAAAGCCATTTAAATGAACGTTTCAGGGTATTACATATATAAATATTGTACGAATTTTTAAAATCAGAATGCTAATTTTTTTCTAATACAACATTTTAAGAAGACGTTATATACTACAAAATGTGGATCAAATATATTTTTGTACACATTTTCAGTAAAACATATTTGAATGCATAAGAGTATAAGTTTCAGTTTGCTGAACGTACGCTTTCGATTATCCATCATCAGGCCTTTACAATAATATAAGAGGGTAGAGTAACAAACGTTTAAACATCTAATAAGCAGTAAGTATGGGGGAGAGGGTTGAGGGCGTTCAGAGGTCAGGGGTTATAGTCTAGTCCTATGGGGGCGAGGGAGGGGGAAGGTGTACGGCAATTATCTAGGTTACTGTTTCGTCACTGTGCCGCGACGTGGCAAGAGGTGCGAACGCAGATGCTCAGTTTGTTTTCGGCCAAGGGAGCCTTCGGGCCATTACAAACGCTTTTTTCGAGCGCAAAGTTGGGTTGGTCAACAGTAAGGCCACTGCATCTGCCGTCGCAAGTATCTGCTGACGCAGGAACTTGGAGTGTTTCGTCGGCACTTTATAGATTACTTGGAATGCCTGGTTGACGTCAACCCGGTGACCGGTGTCAACAAATTATAAGTATTTTAATAAGCAGTCAGTTTTAGCTAGTGCAATATATGCGGGAGACCGCAGAGATGCGCATTTAAAAGCCGGCATTCGAGCTTGACTGAGATATCTTGGGATTCTACAGCAATTTTAAAACTGAAGTTAAGTAATCCTTCATAACCTAAATCCCGTCCTAACTGTCGTTTCGAGATGTGTGTCTTCTGGTGGATTATAGGATGGGACCGACTATTCTAGTCCTCCTTTTCTTTGATCGACCTCGAAATTTACCTGTGTCTGAACCGATACATTACACCCGTAAAGAATGTTCACTGCGCTTTTTGTATATCACCCTTGTAAAAATTGATTTTGCTACTTCCTATTTCTTTGTCAGATATTGCCTGGAGTACTGCTCGAACGACGACAAGAAAGTGCGGTCGGCCGAATTCGACTATGTTGTACTGGCATGTCCACTACATCAAGAGGCAACCATCTCAGCTCCGCAGGATATCCTTCCAGCGCGATCGGAATACCGCGTAATGCACAAGTGTATTCATTCGGGGCGCCTGAATTACACAAAGCTGGGCTTTCCGGCAGGTACGACGAGACCCTTCCCATACTGCAGAATGCGCGCTGAAATCCTTTCAGATATTAGTCAATTGTTTGAGTCAGCCTACCAATTGATGCTGAAATAGAACGCTTTGGCTGGCAGAGTTAAGCGTTTATCTACGCGGGGCACACACGACATACTCTCTAGAACCGCATACCAAGATTTTACATAGGGGTGGGCTGCTCGGACCTCAGATGCATCAGTACCAGGGAGGCCGCATGGAAGAGCCAAAGGATTCACCTGCCACCTGCGTGCGATGCATCTATTCCGTGCCCGTGCGGTGTTTGTGGGACGGGTTCGTGTGGTGTGTGTGCGTATGCTATTAGGGAGTGGTGTAGAGGGTACTAGTTAGGAGTAGCGTCACATAGGTAGTATTTGGTCGCTCCAATTCTCTAGTACAGGTGGTGAATGCTCCTGTGGCCGCCTCTAGATGGTACCCAACTCTCACCGGTGGCTCACCGAAGCTGGGTTCTTCCCAGTGGCCACACCCTGGGACACTGCCACAACCGACGGGCTAAACCAGGTGTGGGTCTCCGGTGTTGTATGTGTCTCCGCACCCGGTACGTCTGCTCCCTTCCCCCTGCTCTTCCCCTTCTCCCGTCCTCCCTGCCCTTCTCACCTCTGCCCTTCCCCCTCTATTCTCTTCCAAGCTCCCTGCTCTCTCCCCTCCTACCTCTCTCCTCCTCCCCCACTCATATATCCTCTCTTTCCCTTCCCTCTCCCTTCCTCTCTTTTAATCTTCTCCCATCCCCTCTTCCCCCTCCCTTTCCCCCTACCCCCTCACTCCCTCCCTCATCCCCCACCGTCGAAAAAGTCCTATGGCGAGGGCGACATGCAATCACGTAAGCGGCCCAGACGAACCGTGGCTAGCAGACTGCAATTACATGCGGTTGAAAAACTAAGCAATACCAACAACAACTCTCCAAATCCCCCCCCCCCCCACTGTACCCTCTGGGGTACCCCCCGGACTGCTCGAGTGAGCTTGCTCCCTCTAGCAGCTTGGAATTTTTGATCCCTTTTAGACAATCCAGAAGCAACCAACCGGAAGGGAGGACGGCGCTAGTTGCTCGGGAACTAGTGCGCTCCAAGATAGCTATTAATGCTCTCAGCGAGACCCGATTCTCCTAGCAGGGTCAGCTGGAGGAGGTGGGTGCCGGCTACGCCTTTTTCTGGAGTGGCCGGTCAAAGGCAGAGCGACGACACGCTGGTGTTGCCTTTGCCATCCGGAGGGACATCGTGGGACGTATGCCCTGTTTGCCACAGGGCATAAACGATCGCCTGATCAGCCTCCGCCTACCATTTGGGGAGAAAAGTTCGCCACCACCATCAGCGCCTACGCACCCCCCCACTGACGAGCTCTGATGCGGCGAAGGACAAATTCTACGAGGACCTGCACGCCTTGCTGGCGACTGTGCCGAAAGAGGACAAGTTAATTGTCCTTGGTGACTTCAATGCCCGCGTCGGGACGGACCACGCTGCCTGGCAGGGAGTGCTGGGTCCCCACGGTCTCGGTAGCTGTAACGATAACGGCCTCCTTCTTCTGCGCTCGTGTGCGGAACACCGTCTCCTGCAGACCAACACCTTCTTACGCGGGAGAAGGCCACGTGGATGCACCCTCGGTCGCGGCGCTGGCATCTGCTGGACTATGTTCTCGTCCGGAGGCGAGGTCGACAGGACGTGCTGGTAACCAAGGCGATTCGCGATGCCGATGGTTGGACAGATCACCGCCTCGTCATCTCTCAGATGAGGCTCCGACTGCAACCCCGACGAAGGCCCCAAGGTAAGAGGCCGCCATGTAAGTAAAATAATCTTGTTTTAAATTTGCCTGCTCACTGTTTTTATTTCAGCAACCAAATAACCGAGAAACTGGAGGACCTGCATGCTCCAAATAACGCTAAAAACCGAGGAAATCCAAGGGTACGCGGACCGAAACAAATGGAAGAACTTCTTCGTCACCACCAAGGCTGTCTACGGACCTCCTGACGCGATGGGCATAACATTTCCAAAGAGTTCTCAACCAGCCCTCTACCATCTCCAACGCCGCCATCGATTGACTGCCTGAAGTGGAAATCAACGCCGACCTTGATCTTTCGCCCTCTCTCCAAGAAACCATCAGAGCCCTGCAGCGACTCTCCGGTGGGAAAGAACCTGGCTTGGACGCGATCCCTGCTGAGTTTACAAGCATGGGGACCCCAAATGATGAACCGAATCACAGCACTCTTCCAGATGATGTGGCACCAAGGACAAGTCTCTCAGGATTTCACGGACGCCACTATTGTCAACCTCTACAAGAAGAAGGAGAACCGCCAACTCTATGAAAACCACTGAGGCATCTCGTGGCTGAACATCGCCGGAAAGACCTTCGCCCGCATTCTCCTTAATCGCCTGAACGCTCACCTGAAGTAAGAACTGCTCCCGGAAAGCCAATGTAACTTCCGGCGACCCCGAGGAACAATCGACATGATCTTCGCCGCTTGCCAGCTGGAAGGAGAAGTGCCAGGAGATGTGGACTCACCTCTACACTACCTTCGTGGATCTGACGAAAGCCTTTGACACGGTGAATCGCGGCGGACTGTGGAAATTCATGCAGAAATATGGCTGTCCTGAGTGGTTCACGCACATGGCGCTTCAGCGTCAGTACGGGATGATGGCGCGCGTCACTGACCACGGGATGGTATCCGAAGCATTCGCAGTGACCAACGGATTGAAGCAGGGCTGCGTACTAGTCCCCACCCTCTTAAGTCTCATGGTCACTGTCGTGCTAATGGGTGCCTACCGTGACAAACGACCCGGGATCCGGATCGCCTACCGTAGGGACGGCCGGCTCCTCAACCAATGGAGGATGCACTTCCGCTCGCGTGTAACCACAGCCACCATCCACGAACTTCTCTTCGCTGACGACTGCGCACTCAATGCAACGACAAAAGAGGAAATGCAAAGGAGCATGGACCTCTTCGCTGTCGCCTGTGTCAACTTCTGACTTCGCAGCAACACCGAGAAAACGGTGGTGATGCATCAGCCGCCGCCCACTACCACCTACACCGCAGCTCACATCAATGTCAATGACGCCTAACTGGAACCTGTGGATACCTTCACGTACTGGGGCAGCAATCTATCCCGCAGCACCAAAGTCGACAATCTGATCACCAAAGCCAGCCAAGGCTTTGGACGCATGCAGAACGCGGTCTGGAATCGACACGGTCTCCTCCTCAGTACCAAACTCAAGATGTACAAAGCTGTCATATTGCCGACGCTGTTGTATGGGGCGAAGACATGGACGATCTACCAAGAGTAGCGTGGAAGCTCAACCAATTCCACCCCAGCCTGCCTTCACAGATTACTAAAACTGAGATGGCAAGACAGGATCCCAGACACGGAAGTGCTGGAACGAATAGGCCTTCTCAGCATCTACCCCAAGCTGAAACAATTGCAACCGCACTGGAGCGGCCACCTTGAGGATGGGCGACGAACGACTACCCAGACGACTCTTCTATGGAGATGTCGCCACGGGTTCTCGTCGACAAGTGGGTCAAGTACGACGCTACAAGGACACTCTGAAGACCTCCCTGAAGCAACTGCAGATCAACCCGGCACACTGGGAGAGCCTTGTCCGTAATTGACCGGCTTGGAGAAGGACAGTGAAGACAGAGGCAGCAATCTACAAAGCCAAGAGGATTGCCGCCGCCAAGGCCAAAAGAGCGGCACGAAAGTCACCAGCGCCCCGGAACAACATCGCCACCACCAATTACACTATTCCCACCATCATAGAGACCACATTCTAACACTCATCACCTTTTACCCCGCGACCGCTGCCGCTGCGACCACACATTCACCTCACGCATCGACCTGGTTGGTCACTTGCGAACCCATCGTACAGGGACTAATGAACCAGTGCCTGGAGCACCGACCCACAGCAGAGATCGCCGCCTCCACTGCCCTCACTGTCCTCGCGCATTCACTCATTGCATGGGCCTATGCGGTTACCGCATGACAGCAATTCACCGCAGCGGAATTCACCTCAATGCCGACAACACCGATCCCCCATGCACACCCTTCGCTCCTGTCATTCTCACCGCCACTGCCACCCCTACAACCACAAATGACATCCCCCAGCCCCTCCCGATTTCTTCTGCCCACACTGCGCCCGCAACTTCAACTCACGCATTGGTCTTGTCGGTCACCTGCGAATCCATCGCACGGAGGCTGGTGAACCAGTGCCTGGGGCTCCGACATACAGTTGCCGCGCCCGCCTCCACTGCTCTGACTGCTCCCACACATTTACACACTGCATGTGCCTAATTAGTCAGATGCGTCTTCACGACAACCTTCGGTTAACCACATCAGCGCACACTTCCTTCACCAATACATACACAACACCCACACCATCATCATGTACGTGAGAATATCACGGTTTCCTAGAAACCATGGCTTGGAAGGCTGCCAATCTGACGCTTAAACCAGACCACGCCGTCGGCCCAGTGTGTGTTGTGTATGTTGAGTGGCTGACCAGTGGACTGGTGTGTGCATCATGCGGGCCAGGTCGTGCTGTGGCGTGCGAAGACGGGTACGCCGACCCGTCAGCCAATGCGCCCACTCCCACATCAGACAACTGACCGGCTCGGATGGTGGTCCGATTGTGGGGGTGGTGGAGAGAGAGTGAGGTCAACGGCTCAGCGCATTTTCCTCACTACAAAAAACCTGACGTGCTTGAAACTACCACGTTGCGCTTAAAGCTGTGGTTTGGAAGGTTGCCAACTGACGGGATAACTCGGCCCGTGTGGTCGGCCCAATGCGTGCGTTCGTGCGCCATGGACGACTGGTAAACTGAAAGTCAGGCCGCAATGACTTCTTAATGTGGCCTTTGGGGCACTCCCATTTAGTTTGGGATCTGAGCCGCCCTTCTCTTCTGTTGTTGTGCTCTTGTTTGGAGAAGGATCGCAGTGCGTGGGCCTGCACCCTCTCCCATCTCCGGTCTTCTCTACTCTGTCTTGACACCGGGCTCAGGTAGAGGAGGAAGAGAGAGTGCGGTAGCTGCAGCGCAAGGCTACTATCACTTAAAACTAATTAACGCGCAAGTCACCGTTCCTGCACCACCTGGTGTGGAGCATAAGATGGACATCGTCGAAATCGATGGTTGAACTGTCGTTTGGTGTCGATTGGCATATGTCAATTATTTCTGTATGTATAATCAGTTCTAAGTTAGAGCAACCGACAGCAAAGTATTCCACACTTCGGTGCATAACCTCTTCCATTGTGGTGATTAGCTGACAGTGGAGTTGATGCGGTTCTACAATTTGCGCCACCGAGTATCCGCGGTGGCTTTCTAGACCGAAAACTATAGGTATTCGAGGCATCGCTCTACTGGATTACTTGAGTTTTTTTCTGGTAAGACATGATGGACAATGATACACTAATTTCGTAAAATGTTTTCAGATCCGATTAGGCCTTCATAGTTACTTGACTCGTTTAGCCTACATTTTGGCTGTCTGTATCAACCATATATGTCCTTGTGATTGGTAGTTTGGCTGAGAATAGCATCGTATTATGCTTCCCTACTTTCAGAACTTCCAAACAAGGCCGTGGAGGGTCTGGATATTATGTTAGCTAAATCTGCTCTTGAGGATCCAGAAACGCTCTTCCAGTCTATGGGCTCAGTGAAACCGGAAAAGAAGACGACCAAAATTGACTCCATTTGGGCGACCTTTACAGTTCCTGAGAGGATGGTCAATCCTGCAGAACAGCTGTCCAGGACATACTTCGCGAAGAGCCAATTACTGAACTGCACACGTTGGCTCGCTTACCCAAAATACGCGCCTCTGGTAAGATCCTTGTAATCGCCCCTGGCATTTTCCCCCGTTTTCGTTTTAATCACGTGTAGGTGAAGGCGTCCACTTCCCGTTAAGCATTTAAGTCCTATGGAGATGCAAGAGGAACATTGTTAGAGCTGTTAAATGATGTCTTGAAACCAAGTACTGACTGTCCTAGACTTCAATATCTCTTCCATTTATTAAATATCCCGTTATTAATGGTTGGTTTCGATTTGACCGTGGCCTGTTGGAAATCGCAAAAGTGCACATTGCTCGAAAACACCCGTCTACAGACGGGTGCCAACTTTCGGCCTTCCCTATTTCACGCTAGGTTGGTTCACAGACTGGGCTATTGTGGCGTTTTCATCTACCGTAGTACTTACTTCTCAGCCACCGTGTATCTCGAAAGCAGATGTCATGAGTATTCGTGGCTGTAATTCTGTCGTATTTTTCCAGGCGGTATTATTTTTCCCTTCTGTGTTTGCTAAGTTTTTTTATTATTTGTTGGCTGAAAAAAGCTACACACTTTCGGGAACCGTGTGTGTGTGTGTGTTTCCAACACGAGGGCCACATCAGGGCAAAACAGGTTAAATCGGGCTGCGCTCCCATAACAAATGCCGGATATGGGGGGTGTGGTGGCACGCCTAGGGGCGGCTATGGCCTAGGGACCCTGGCCTCGCCAGCCACCTGTGCCCTCTCCTCTCGCCGGTCTTCTTGACTCTATCTTGACACCGGACATGTGAGCGAGGAGGAGAGAGTGCAGTAGATGCAGTGCAAGTCTGCTATCACTTTAAACTAAATCACGCGCAAGTCAGCGTACCATGCACTACCCTTCTGTGGAGCGTACGGTGGACCTCGTCGAAATCGACGGTCGAACTATCGTTTCCTATCCTAATTTTGAGCGGTTGCTGTGTGTCAGCAATTGCTATCACAAATTGGTGTCACGCCCCATCTGTGCCCCCTAAACGGGCCGGTGGTAGATTCACTGTGACCAACATGGGGCTAAATCAGGGCACGACAGGCGTTTTTGTGGATGCACCCCATAAGAAATACAGGACATGGGGTGGTGGTACGCTTAGGTGCAGGTTCAGGCCGTACCAGCCACCTGCGCCCAATTCCCCCTCCGGTCTGCCTGACTCCGTCTTGACACCGGGCACAGGCTAGTGAAGGCGGAGAGGGTGTAGTAGATGCAGCGCAGAGCAAGTCACCATCCCTGCTCTGCAGCACACGGTGTACATCGTTGGGCAAGACGGTCGAGCTGTCATGGCGCTCCTTCCGCGTTCGCTGGCCTGCGAGCCAGCAGTCGAGTAATGGTCGACGAAACGCTCTCCATCTTCGATGGAGCCTCATTGTCCGCGTTTTAAGGTGCCTGCTTGCCGCCACAATGTTTTCGCTCACGCCTAATCCTCGGGCTCGTCAGTAGAGGCAAATGCGTCCTTGAAGGCAGTGTGGAGGACCATGTAGCGATAAGCTCATGTCCATGTCATGTCATGTGCGCGAACCCAAATACGCTCGTTCCCTGTGCCCAAAATTTCACATACAGCCAATGGAGAGGTGGCTGTATGTTCGTAGCTGGTTGGCGCCCTCACCTAGGTAACTTAATGGGAACTGCACCGGACTCTTAGGACGATATGTGGTTGTTTGTCTATGGTATGCAATACTTGGATCTGTTGTCTTGGTGCTGGGCAGATTCTGTGCTGGTGCCTAGTTGTCTTTGAACTTACTGTTCTGTACGTATCCGATAGTTTAGCCACTTTGCCACCTTTGTGCAGGCTTCATGCACATCTTATTCGGCTGTTCGGGTCTTAGAAGATGCTCGTTGTCTCGTTTTAGTTGATTTCTCTCTTTTCGATTAAACGAAAAGTGACTGTCATTAGGAACTACGCCGCAGCCGCCAGCTGGAGCCTACAGACGCAATAAAGTAATTCCACTGGTTCCTACGCCATTAGAAACTTTATCTGGCGTCTTTCCCGCGATGTAACGGTCGATCTGTCTTTTACATTCTGTCCTTAAACTTCATGTGTTTGTTCTACTGGAACCACAGCAATGTAGACGAAACATGATGCTATGAGGCAAACATAAATTACGAAAAGAAATATGCTGCCTTACGATTAGCATTTTTTCACAGTCGGTAATTGATTTTAACTTTTGTTATTTAAGAACCCTTTATCAAGGTGCTTTATACTAACTGCTATATAAAAATTTGTTATGGAAAATTACATTAATTGAACTGATATAGACATATATATACGATACACGAATTTACGGTTATTGTGCATTGCAGTCGCAAAGCGAATTATTGTCAAATACGAACTAAAATGATATCACCGAGCTAAGCCAAAAAAATTCAAAAGCTAACCCTTATAAATTAACCGGCGACTTATTTGATTTCTGGACCGTAAGCTTTAAGGGGGTTTATCAAAACAGGCCGAAGTGTCCTCAACAGGGCCAGGTTACACTTTTTTACGTTCCGCACCCTGTGACTCGAGTAAATGAAGCTGGATATCTATGTGTCGTTGCATACGTTTCGAACATTGTTAACAACTATTAGCACTTCGCAAAATCAACTTTACCTGATTTGTAGGCCCGCTTCCAAGTTTCCCTTGATTTATCATTGAAGATCAACAATATACATGCGGCCGAATCCAGGTTATAACATTTTCGTAGTTTTCATATTCATTGAATATTTCGGTGTCTTAAGTACCTACTAACACCTACTTGACCGTGCCTAACTCAATCCTAATTTCAGATCTTTAAAAAGGGTAAGTTTCGCTGCGGAACAATTACTGCATGAGTTTCTTTAACCACTCAACATATGGAATGCACGGTTAGCCTTGTTTCATCTCTAGTTTCAATCGAAGCGTCGAAAAGCCCCTCACTACTATTATATCATTTCGTAAGAGCGATGGCTATTTGTCGGCATTTTTCCTTGAGCTGTTTTGCGCTACAGTGGAAGGAACGTCGTTTGTACGTATGCATGTAAAACTAATAATACTAAAACTAGTAATATTACTTCTTCTATTGCCATCACTACTCCTACTAACACTGCTACTACCACCACCACAACTACTACTAATACCAATATTAGAGTACCGGCTTTGTCTAATACTAATACTGAGGATGGGTATAGTTATTTCAACCATCCCTCGAATTTGAGCATAAGGAAGAATTTTCTTAGAAAACCTCAGCCACATGCATTTTGCACTGCTGCTTTACCTCTTGCAGATTGTTTTTTGCTCCCTCTTGATCATTGCTGCAGTTGTGTATAACTGTCATTCTGCTGAAAAATAATTTAAATCGATGCAACGTCGTCATACATTTAAAGATATAGATTTGATTGTAAACAAACAAACGTAGCTACGTCGCAAATATCTTGCATTGACTGTGAACTGTATCCTGTAAATGTGACTTCCATAGCCGTGAGAGGTTTGCATTTCTCAACTTTTTGAGTTTAACTCCAACCTTGTTGTCATTCAAGTTTTCCGTCTGTAGTGTTTGCTATTCTGTTGCATTTTTTCCTATCATGCAGGGATAATTGGAAGGTGAAGAACTACCGCGCAATACATCTGCCCCACTTAATCCTGTTTTGGCTGGAATTCACGCCCCCCACCCTTCCCTTGAATTTCCCGGCCTCCCAAGACACCATGTTTTGGTAAATGGTCGTTGTTTAGGTTGCTGCCTCTTATTCAATGATGAGGTTGCTCTCTCGTTCTTTTTTTCACAAATGGCGTCACCTGTGTCATGCATTTTTTTATTTGAACCTGTGTGTAGCCTTTGCGGATTTGGCACGGTGGGATTTAAATAACCACTTAGAGAGAGCTCTAGAGTTTAATTATGTCATGTTGAACCCGCGGCTCTTAGTGTGGTTCGACAGATTACCAGCTCTGAAATTTATTCATGAGGATGCTTAATGCTGCGTCTACCTTAGAGTAGCCTTCACTACCTGTTCCCTCTCCTTTCACGCTTGACTTCTATGCCTGCGTGCCATCAACTGTAAATGAGAACAAATTCTGTGACTGAAGCGATAAAACCCCCCTACCGGACGTGCCCTCCACATCTGTATGCTTCCGGTTAACCCTAACAACGCCACAGCCGGATTTTGGCGGCTATCAGGACATACACAAGCACTCAGTCTGTATGTGAAACCCTTTTTATTCTCGTCTTGCAGAAAAATCCATCCGTTGATTTGGGCACGTTTGTTCTTGCCCCTGGCCTCATCTACGCAAGTGCTCTGGAGCTCGCCGCCTCCTGCATGGAGGTTGCTGTCATCAGCGGCCGAAATGCTGCCCTGCTCATTAGTACCCGGTCCTCCAAAATGAATCCCTCGGAGGACGTGTAATTCAATGCGCACGGAGCTCGGTGTTGGCTTTTTTATACTCTTTTTTAATTGTTTTTTTTTTACTATTGATCTTGTCCGACTGCTTTATTTTAAATGCCCTGTTTTGTATGACATCAAGCCTGTGTTGACTCTTTATTCAAAATAATGCAACAAACGTCAATCATCAGTTTATACCTAAAAACCACTTCATTGCTGTTTAATGCAACAAACGTCAATCATCAGTTTATACCTAAAAACCACTTCATTGCTGTTTAAGGTGGTGTTATTTTTGCTTTTGAATTGATTTCATGCACAGAAATCTGTTTACTACTAAGGAGTTCACTTCAAATCAGTTTATTGAAGGGAAAGTGGGGTCAAACAGGGCATAATCCGATGTTTCTTGCAATCCAGAAATTTTCCTGCTCTATTGATAGCCATACATCAAAATAATTTGTTTCTGTACGTT
>WEDG01013666.1:0-30020 GCA_017591395.1 Schistocephalus solidus
GGTCGCATAGCGACGTGTAGCATATGATGGAATGGAACCGACATCCATGGAACCATTCCATCATATGCTACACGTTGCTATGCGACCGCCCTCGAGGGCTATAGTCTGAGTTCCAGGGCACAACGGAACATGCATGTTCCTTAAGCAGATCGGTGAGCCCCACACTATCACTGCATTCCCCGATCACAACCGACAAAACAACGAGCCCGTGGCTCAATGGTAGAGCGTTCGACCCAAATATCAAAGGTTGCGGGTTCGAATCCCAGGTGCTACTTGGGATTGGGTATGACTGGCTGATGACGGCTAATAAGCCATAAATGGTCATTCCGGTCTCCCTTGTCTTTGTCGGTTCCATTCCATATATGTATATGTATATATTCAGGAGTTTTTTCTCTCAACCTGATCCCCACTGCATATTTCGTCTGATAATGCCTGTAAACTGGCAGTAAATACAACTATTATTATTAAAGGTAGTAACGGTATTCTCCCTAGTCCTTCATCTGTTCCATACTTATAATTCTTTTCGTTTGGCGACAGCTTGTTACCAGCATTATGAATAATGACGCGTACAGTCCTGTCTCTCTGACCAACGGCGAAACCCACGTCCCAATGGCGATAAGGCACCCGCTCAAGTGATACAATCGTGACAGCGCCATTGATTTCCCAGTCATGGGCTTGCTGCGACAATTGGCTTAGGCGGCTTGGCTCTCAACCAATCGGCAGCCAGCCTCTCGTGTAGTGCGTAAATAGTCTGCATGCTTGAGGGCGGGTGGGGAGGAGGGAGTGAGGGAGGAGCCCACACGTGTCCAGAGGCGCACGAATCACTCATGCTGATACCTGCAGCACCTAGAGCCGGCTCGCCTGTGTACGGCTCTGTCCCTCATCCAGGTGGCTTGCCCTCGTCAGCCTAATTACGTGCGCCATCGTCCCCCAACTCCCTGCGAGCCCGCAGTCGCGGTAGTCATTGCGGCATGACACTGACTAGCGTCTCCTTGGCCTCGGAAACGAAAAATCAGACTGTGACGCCTGCCCTCTACGCTGTCAGTGACTCTGTCTCACCTGCCTTACCTACCCTGCCTAGGATCTTTACCCCTTCTGATCACCGCCCCCTTCTTCGGAATTCTCGCAACCAGTCTCCGACGCTAGACCCAGTAGACGTCTCATTTGCGGTTCAACGTCCTCGATTGGATGCCACAGCCGGCGATCAGACAGTCTCCGAGGGCGGGCTCTTTACAGAAGGTCTCACCGGGTTTTCTGCCTGTCCCCGTTGTGAGGAGGTGCGCGCAAAGGGCCTCAATGAATGGATGGATCATCTGGGCGAGTGTCACCCCGTGCCTAGTCGATGGCCTAGTTCCAAAGTCGACCTTCTGGTCGCCGGACAAGATCTGCATCATCCGTACACGACTGTTGTGGATTCTCACAAGAAGCGCCGTCTGAATGCAACCCCTAGACCCCTGAACAGTTTCATGGTAGGTTGATGCACATTTCAAACCCTCATTTACCCGAGGCTTGAACTATGTTGGTCTCTCAGACACGCGTTTCAGAAATAATAATAAAGGTAAACAATACCGACTGAAACAAGTCCAAAACTTGACCGAGCTCACTACATACTAGAAATGTTACTGGTTAAATTTAGTCTGAGAAATAGACATGATCGATTCTATCGCCTGGTGCTGTCCCTGTCTCGTTCCAACTATCTAGCTCCCGTCTCGCATAGTAACTTCTCCAGTCTACCTCACTTAATGTAGACTTTCGCATGGGAACTTTGTGTATCAAGTAGTGCTGGGTGCGAAACGGTATGGGACATTTTAATTCTCTTTGATCACTCCAGTGTCTGTGTCCTTGGCGGTGGAGCCTCTCGATTGAAGATCCTGATCCAGTCTACACCTCTTTCGCGGTAAGCTACCGATTCAGGTCTGTTATATTTTTTCAGGCTAGGAGTTGCACGTTATATAATCCCAAATTGTATTCCTCTATTCCTAATTGGTGGGGTGGTAACGCGACCAGTTTTTTGAGTTTAGTCATTTGGCCGGTGTACTGGGTTTGTCTCAGAGAGTCTGGGAGCGACAATTGGCGCATACGTCTCATGATAGCTATCGTTACGTACTTACTTAATTAAAATACGCAGGGTCGGACAAAGCCTACCAGCACATAATGTCACAACTAGGCTCAGTTAGGTGCGTCTGCTGATTCTACAAAAATAATACGTTAGCACCGGGACGTTAGGCTTGTTTATCTGGCCATTTAATGTCATTTTTACTACGTATTTCTTCGCAGTTCTGGATCTGTATTTCTCTCGCAGATTGGCAGTTAAGAAACTATCAGCCGAGTAGGCGAGAGGGCCGTTCCGTCAGCCAGGAGCTGAGCTGGTGGCTCAGGTCACTCCGATTGCCACAGCACATACATACGGTAGCTGCCCCATCGCATGAGATAGCCGTGGGGGAATAGAGGTCATGCGCGAATCATTCAGTGTCCGTTTGATCCGTTGATTGGTTTTGAGGACGCCTGCAACTAACTGTTCCAGAGGCTGTATGCGTTAATTGTTCGACACCTCGAGAACTGCGCGCACCTGCAATCTAGCGCGTCGTGGGTGTCAGAGGCGGATGGCGCAAACAGTTACGTCGAGCAAGATTTCCGGGCGGCTGGTGGAGCCCGTCCATACAAAAACGCCCGAAAAACCGCATGTCCAATCATAGCATTACGAGTCACGCTACGGCCTCCGCCGTCACCGACGCCTTCTCCTCCTCTGGTCCAGTGGCGAGGACGATTAGAAGGCCAATGGGGGAACGAACCCTTGGTTCAGAACGCTGGGGGTAAGGAGGCGGTCATCTCTAACTTTCTTTTCAATCACAGCGGCCCTCGGGGTCCCTCTGGTAGGCAAGGCGTGATAATTGCCTTTTTTCCACCGGTGACCTTCGAATGGTTTGCGTGAGTATCAGACAATGGCCGGTTGTCATTTCTGCCTATGCGTCAAAATCAAATCCCGGCCAGTTGCAGAAACGGCTTAAAATACTTTCTTCTCGTGATCCGTGTACTGCTGCCCTCGACTGGACTGACCGTACTGACACAGGCGACTCCTCAAACGACCATCTTACTGACTGCTATGGGCTTTTTTTCTAAATTCGACAGTGGCCAAATAATAATAATAATAGTTTTATTGTGCACATCTTGGCTGTCACCACCACATGATTCTCATGGATTTCATGAGAAAAGGCCCGTTACGCGAAATCAGCCCACACTGCGAGCCCCAACATTTTACAGTAGTAAAGAAGCGACCATTCTTAAAAAGAAGGTTTATTACTGTTTTTTGGTACAAAACATCACAACTTTGCAAAAACGGAAGTTTTTAAACCAAATCTGTCTAGTTTATCTAGTGAAACAAGGCGATTTCTAATGCCTACATGTGCAAATTTTCCGTTCTCTGAAAATATATATTGAAACTCTCCGTCTTATATTAATGTCCGTTTATAGCCCAATGCTCAGAAACAAAATTTTTGATCCGTAGTTTTCAGTAGCCTTGGAAAATTCCTCGATAGCAAGAAATTTCGGAGTTGGTTCTGTGTGTTCCCGTTTTCCCTTAAATAAACGGACCCGAAAGGAAATCCTCGTTAGTGAGCAGCTTTCTGTGCATCAATTCAGTCCAACTAAAAATAAAACCATGAAGTGTGTGCCAACTCAACTCTTGGTCCCGACATTTTATGAGTTAGGCAGTCTAGTGTATCTGCTAACAATTTGTTCGAAAGATGGTTGTAAAGTCACCGAGATGGACCACCTGCTAGTCATCTCAGGCTTTTGTCTTTTGGTTCACGGTAGCGGCTGGCTGCCGACACCAACAACACGCATGGATCCGATCTCATCATCAACCTCCTGAAATGTAAAGGCATCTGGTCTTTTCAGGCCCGCGCCGATGGAGAAAGCAGTAGCAAATTGTCGTCGGTTATGTCCGGCGAAAGGAAACTCTTTCAAAAGCCGGCATACTGAGGTGACTGAACTATTATGTTACACGTTAGTGAATATAAAATCCCAACTTACGTAATCTTTCCGAATCGAATGCACAGTTCAGAATTTCGATCAGCATTTCACGAAATAGTACATCTAATATACATTTGTGATCAAGGCGAGGGACTTATCGGCTCTGCTAGCCGTCATCTTGAAGAAGTAGCCAGCTTCAGATAACTTGAGGCTAGGTAGTTGTCGGATGAACAGAGTAAGCGTGACGTCGTCTCCCGAATCGAAGCCATTCAAAATTTTCGCATTTATTAGGAAGTGTCTGGTATCGTTATCATTACAAAGATTCAGTTCTCTTTTACGGTTGTGAATGTTGAGGTGTTTGTGGGGTGGCCACCGTTCTCCAAAAATCAAGTGAAATACGTTTATTTCATTTCCATGGGTCCAGCTGTCCAACTGGAGGCGTCGATGGGGATATTTGCTAAAATCCTGCCGTAGCACAGTCCACCAGGACATAAAAGTTGTTCTTGGACATCCGCCTTCCATCAATGGGATATAATAGCCGAGTAGCTTCTCCAGATTTTTTGCCGTAGATCTCCACGCGTGGAGAAGTACAATCCGTTGCCGACTAGGAAGTTGACTAAATCAAGTACGATCATTGCCGTACTAGATAGCAGTAAATAGTATTTATTCGTTAGCCTTAAAATTGCGAACAGGAGCATTGGCCGTTCTGGAAGCAGATCTATGTGGTGAACAGAAGGAACAGATTCTGCTCCGCGAAGACTTCTGTATCCGGAAATTCATGTGTGGCCCTGCCTCCCAATAAGATGAATCCACATGGTCTCTGGTCGTTTTCACCCTAGGTGCGACGCTTCCTTGGTCATTAAGAGTGATATCTGCGACTATCGAGAACTAAGCTGCTAAAATCCTTGTAAATACGAACGTTTTGATCTCTTTTGTTCGTGAAACCTGGCACGATCTTTGCCATCTAAATTTCACTGTTACATGGCGGCCCAAAGTCAGTCGGTCGGAGAATAAGATCTCGGGGTTTCATTTCCTTCTACTGTTTGGACGCTTCATTTGCTAACTGCAGGACCTGTTGTTATTCCGACTTGCAAGAAGAGCATTGCCTTACGCTCCAAGAACAGGCTATTACAACAGATGTGGAACCTACCAGACGGTAGAGCTCGTTTATACAGCGTCGCAGGCAGGGCAAGCGAATAGAAACCTCCCGGCGAAGGGCGCCCACAATGCATGTGGCTTTATGCTCAATTAGGGTTAAGTTTCGAGTTAGATTAAGGTTAAAGTTGGGCTTAGGGCCATGATTAGACTTAGAATTAAGGTTATTATAGTGTTAACTGCAGGGTTTAGCGTTAGGGTAGGGTGGCAGTTTAATTTGATGTTAGTACTGGTGTTAGTGTTTGGACAGTGGTTTATTTACCTTTCCTGAAATTTACCGCAAGGCCACCTATTTTAAGCCTTCCTACAACCTTTTGCGCTACCTTCCTGGGAAAATAGGGTTAGAGTTAAGATTAGGATTTGGGTTGAAGAGAGGATTCAGGTGAAGATTAGAGTTAGTATTACGGTTTGGGTTAGGATGAATGTTAGTTTTTGTAACCTGGAGTAGGTAACCTTCCTGAAATTTTGCGCCCTGGTGGCCGTATTCCATGGGGAGCGTTCCGCTTGCCTGTACTGCGGGGGAGGACATATAGTCGATTCTGGCCTTATAAATTACTGCTGCAAGAAGGACATTTTCCACCTACCTTCAAATAGCATCTGGTTCTCAGTCTTTAAATGCCGGCTTTTGGATTTGCATACCCGGCCAACTACCTTGGGAAATTAAATGTTATTTAGTTCGAATGTTTCAACTGATTTTCGATTTCAGGGACTATTTATTCCTCTTTCCCGAAAATATACTCTTCAAGGGAGACGAGTGTTCTCGGATTTAAAAAAATTACCAATAAGTGTTCCTCTTTAAATAAAACGTGCGCTATCGCTTGTACTTAAGCTTTTCGAACTACAATCTGCCTGCATACTCTGAAGTCGCTTCCCATGATTTTCCATATTTTCCATAAATAAACCACCTTGCTGCTTGTCACACGTAAACTAGGTTACATAGTTTGTGGTTAGCTACTTTGTCTATGATGCTGCTGCTGATGATGATGATAATGATGGTGGTGTTGCTGCTGCTTCTGATTAGGATGTTGGTGGTTGTGGTGGTCTTCGTCGTCGTGGTGATGTGGATGATGACGGTGGTGGTGGGGGTGGTTGTGGTGTTGTTGATGAGGGTGATGATGAAGCATATCAAGAGTTTTTGAAATGGATAGCAGTTACTCACTGGCTAGTGAATACAGCCGGCCACGTGTTTCACCTATGATTCAGTGACCTCAAGACGCAACAGTTAGGGGTTCGGTTCCTTAGTGTGTCCTCCTGCGTCCTCTACCTGGTTCCTGCCACATGAAGGAGTGTTAAGAGGAGGGCTCCGAGTTAAATGCCTCCACCCGACTGACAAAACTTTTTAGGTCCAATGAACATGTGAGTCGAATGCAATAAACTTCTGCAGAATAGCCGCGCAATGGCCATTCTATAGACATGCGGTACTGTCAGCAATATAATTTTATAGGACAGTGTTTTCAAGATACTCCCAACATGGCTAATAAACAAAGACACAACCAAGCGTTTCGACGATGTTTCTGCTGCTGCATGACGGTGTTGCGAGCGGTTCGGCTACTCACTGGGTCGTGAAGCGTTACCTAGGCTCTTTCCAGTTTTAAAGGCGAAATTTATAATTTCGCTGATGGGAATTCTTGGGCGGATACAGTGAACAGACCTCGGACGGGAACTTTAAGGTTGGGCAGGTCACGGGCTTGCAACCTTAGGCGTCTCGCACCGGTATTTGGACAAGCTAGGGGCAGTGGACCTCATGGATGCAGAGGTTAGGGGACTTTCTTATTCGAGACACATTACGAGAACACCAGGGCTCACAGAACACCGATGAAGCCATCTGCAATATGCCACCTATTCCTCTTGAAAAATGCTTTGTGTTGAAGATGCACAGGATAGTGTCATGCTGTTCGTTTATCTGGAAGTTTCCTAGCCACCTACGTCGACGGCAGATCGACCTTCGAAGGAAACGAAGTCCCCCAGGTGCCCCAAGACGTGGACTCAACAGCGGTAGCTTTCACGTGACTTTGTTTATCGCGAGACGGAAGAGGGAAGGAATGACTGTCTCTGGAAAATATTTTTTGCTGAGGCTTCGGCGAACTTGGTCGGCTCTCCACTATTAAAGCCTTAAGTGCAAAAAATCGGACAGAAGTGCAAATGACGATTTGTTGGCCCTGCTTTTATCGATTTTTTCGCCAGTCGCCTTTTGGCGGAGGTCTGGCAGCTGCACAACTGCTCGAATAATTCACCATCTCCCCTGGAATGTGTGATGAAACCTATGTGGGTTTGATCGTTCTAGTGGCTCTCCTCTTTCCCCGCCATATGAGTTCTTTGGCGGGTCGTATCTGAGAGAGAGAGAGAGAGCTAAGCTTTATTTTGAAAGTAAAATTCCAAAAATTTCAGCAAAAAAGGTCCTCCATTCACCGTGAAGAATCGTCCTTGAATGCGTCTCAAAATATCGATCAATTTGGACTTCCTTCAAAATGGTGTCAGCGTCGTGCGCTGATGACTTCATTTTTGTTGTTCGAATAAACAAATAGTGTTAAAATTCAAGTATAGAATGGGTGAAATAGGCCAATCGACGTACATATAAGAGGATTCACATGCGAATGGAGAGCAGAAAAGATGGCGGTTCGATTTCAAAAGCCGGCCTAGTCGATTTTGTGAAGTTCGATGAGGTTGCCTTGTCTGGGTCATTATAAAAACAATGGCCGGCGAATCTTTGAACTAGAAGAAGGTCCATATGCCTGTTGATGAAATTAGCTTATGAAAATCACATCTCTATTGTAAGTCGTTGTGTCCCTTAACTGCCTCAACTTCGGATTGGTTACACATTAAAGGTTAGCATTACTGCCATTACGCTGCACGTTGAAGATTTGTGTCAAGCCCCCAAGTTGCCAATCCGTGCTCATGTGGACGGGTCCGCTATTTTCGCTGGGGGATTAGAACCCCCGGATTTCGGGGATACTCCCTCTTTTATTATATTTTTAGCATGAAAATATTCTTGAGGTGTGCGGTAACACTGCGGAGTACCAAAGTTGCATAGCAACTGGGCGCCACTATTCTGGTTTTAGACGGAAAAGCAGCCCAGTGACAGTTATTGAAGATAAGAGCGTACATTGTCGGCGTACGTAGTACATGTTGTTTCGATTAATTGTTGACGCTAATATAGGGCTGAGTATTTTTTATAAATGAAATTCGGACTTAGAAAGAAAAGAATACGTCTGTTTTGTAAGAAAGTTCTCCATACCTTTTTCGCATGAGTCCTGATGTGTTCTAATTCTCAAACTCTAATCAAATTACTGCGTGTTTTGATGCCTCCGCATTGCAATAGGAGGGTAACCTGGATACCAGACAGTTGGGAATCCTTAAAGAAATAAAACAGGTCTTAAAAGTATCGGCTTTCTTAGCTTTTCAATACTACAACTCTTCTCTTACACACAACTTATAATTCCTTTGTCTCCTGTTCGAAACTCGATATTTCCCTTTCATTGAAGAAGGAGTCGATTATAAATGGAGCTGTAGCCATTCCTATAAGCGAAAACAACCATGTTTGCGTGACTGTTCGTTACCAGTGGTTTGAAGGAGGTGCGTGCATGAGAGACTGAGAGATATGCTTCATGTTGAAAGTATTATTTGATAAATTGTCGTCAAATGGCCCCAATCGGAAGAAAACAGAAGAAACCGAAAGCTGAAACCGTTGACATCCTGAACGGTTGTCCGTGAATGCATCGCAAAATTGTGCCGAACTTTTTTTAAAACGGTGCCGGCGTCGTTTGCAAATGACCTTCTTACTGTAGTTAATATAAACAAAAGGTAGTGCATAGCAGTATCTTATGAGGAAAAGGGGCCAGCCCAGGTACATATGAAAAAAAACTCAAATTCAAACGCACCCCAAGGCCCGCGATTTGGCCATAGTTTGCAAGTTTATTCTGATTTCCGCGCCACCTGAGAATATTCCCGAGGTCTGAGCGTGTAGTTATGGGTTGTGGAAGCTCTGGAGAGTGAATTCTTAATCGGCCTTGAAGATAATTTGCCGTGAATAGTTCCTCTTCAATACATTTTAGAGCCCAAAGGGCAAAAATATGTTCGCTGTCAGACTTTCCGTACTCATGACATGCGCGTTAGCTAGAAGCACAGACACGTTTTTCACTGATGGTGCCGCTAGTGTATAACGCAGATGCGAGGCCTTCGGTTCAACTGTGTGTCCCCGTATCCCAGTGTGATGCGCTAGAGGGTGTTTGGAAACGAACAGACTCAAAACAGGGTGTGTAAACCTGTAGGTCTTAGTCGAGTGCTTAGCAATCCTGTCTGAATTAGAGAACTGTATGAGACCTTAAAGAGAGGACACGACGCCAGGTTTCATGCAAAGACTTTGGGTGCTAATTTGAGTTAAGTAACGTTAATTTTAACGCAATAACTACTTACTTAGTCGGCACCTGACAATTTGACGACTGTCGAAAGAAATCCCTTAAATTTAATGTGCTTTAATAGTTAGCGTAATGAGAGTACTAGTTATGGACTCGTTAGTATGACGAACCTCCTGCCGTGAGTGTCTGGGCAAAATGTAGTGGGTTTCGGCCTTCTCTAGTAATTCGAGTCATGGTGGGATTCTGAGTGTACCTATTTAGGATTTTATAGAAGATGCATTGTGCAAGCGACTGAAGTGACTGCGTTTAGGCTCATTTTGGAATTTACGAACAGGTAACCTTGCGCAAAGGTCCAGGAGGAATATGTATTCAAATTTCCTAACCCTAACCTAATATGAATCTAACCTTAACGCTAACACCAATCGGAATACGGGGTTGTAGATATCCGTGCCTTGTTGAACATTTAAGTAATGCTGAAGCTGACTAACACGTAAGTTGTAAGCAAGCACGCCTAGTCCAGATTTCCTCCATTTAACCAGAATTCAAAAGTGTCTTTACCTCCTCTCGTCAGGGCTCTTCTCCGTCGTCTGCTGAATTTTTGCAGCACCGCTTAGGTTTGGGTTTGACTGGCTGGTGACGGCTAATGAGCCAAAAATGGCAATTCCAGTCTTCCTTGTCTTTGCCGGCATCGCTAATATGCCTTTGCTACTATTAGCTGTTGTTTGGCTGCTGGCCTCGCTCGAGAGTGAGCCTCAAGGCAGAGCGGAAAGAGTGAGTTCTATTAGCGATCGGTGAGCGTTCATCAACGAATATCAACTGTCTTCTCTACCGCATAGGGTGTGCATGCAGGAACATACGTAGTGTTCAGAATGCATCATTTGTTACAGTTTAATCAAGATATACTAATGACCGCAACAAGGAAGACTTGAATAGTCAGGTTTTACTTATACAAAAACATTGTACAGTACTTATTAACCTAACGGGTTTCTATCTAAGTCCATTTCTTATGCACAATATGTCTCTAAAAAGATTATTCAGATTAAATTTCGTATTTAGGATTTAAATCATGACCCCTAGTGTGTACTTTATGGGGGCCAGGTCGTGCTGTGGCGCGTGAAGATGGGAATACCGGCCCGCCAGCCAATGCGGCCACTCACACATCAGGCAACTGACCGACTCGGACGTTGGTCTGATTGTTGGGGTGGGGGGAGAGGGTGAGGTCGCATTTTACTTCACTATAAACAATCTGACGCGCTTGAAAATATCACGCGCTAAAAGCCGTGGCTTGGAAGGTAACCAACTGACGGGATAACTCGGACGGCGTGGTAAGCCCAGTGCATGCGTTTGTGCGCAATGGACGCCTGGCGGACTGAGAGTCAGGCTGCAATGACTCCCTCTTAATGTGGCCTTTATGGCACTTCAACTCACTTAGGATCCGAGCCGCCCCTCACTTGTTTCATTGTGTTCTTGTTGGGCGTTGGACCACAGTTCGTGGGCCTGTGCCTTCTCCCATCTCCGGTTTTCTTGACTATGTCTTGACACCGGGTGCAGGTGGGAGGGTGGAACAGAGCGTTGTGCACGTTTTTGTGGAGTGGTTGACTGGCAAACTGAGAGTCAGGCTGCAATGGCTCGTTCTTAGTGCGGCCTCTATGGCGCTCCCATTCCGTAGGATCCGGGCCAGATGTGGGGCACGCTTAAAGCCGGCTCCGGCCGCGCCAGCAACCTGCGCCCTCTCCCGGATCCTGTCTTCTTCATTTAAACATGGAATGGAATCCAGGTGTGGAAGGAGGAGAGAGTGCCATACATGCAGCGCAAGTAAATTCTCACTATAATCTAATTCGCGAAAATACCACCTTAATATGCCAGTTTGACCACCGCGAATGACGATATCCACCATGTGCTCCACGGCCTGATGGGCGTTGGACTGTGATTTCGCGTTCATTAGTTGGCAGACTTGCGTGGCAGCTACCGCCCTCTCTCTTTTCTCACCCATCTGGCGCCAGCAGGCAAGGCAGTGCACGGACGACCGAAGCGAGCATGGGCACCAATTAACCCGTCTACGTGTGACACACACGCGTGACAAGACCCACAAAGAATGACCCATATTTCCACGCAGAGCAAATCAGATCTCACAGGCTTGAGAGCGTCTTCGAGGTCGCCTTCTGGAAACATCTCTGAAACTGACTCTCGTTTTTCCAGTTAGTTATTTCACATACACACACAGTGCCGACACGAGGACCGAGTTAGCCTGGCAATCGACAGCCCCTTAAACCTTGACTATTAACCCCTCTTCATAGCGTCAAGCGTGTCAGATTTATTCCAGTGGCGAATGCGCTGATTTTCCGTTGCGAGGCATTCCACAGTTCCGGTATCACTCTCTGCCTGCTCCTATGCCTCGGTCGACTATTCGAACTTTTCCACTAACTGCTGTTGGAATTGGGTGCGGCTGCTGATGGTACCCAAAGCTTACCACGGCACCTTCACACCCGTTGTGTGGGCTCGTGTCTGATGACAAGCTGTCGTATGGGACTCGGAAATTTGTGTTTTCCACTTGATCCGATTCTCAGCAGATATGCGTATGCCAGGGGTTTTACCGCACTCCCAAACGCTCGGACGCGTGTTTTATCAACGGTTCCGCTTTTACCTGACTTAATTGCAAGCTCTCGGCTTCATGATAGCTCCCGCAACCGATTGTGATGTCCTAGAGGGCGTTTGGAAACCAACAGACTCGAACCAGGGTCTGTGAATCTGTAGATCCTAGTCGAGCGGTCGACACCCTGTCCAAATTAAATAGCTGTGTGGGACCCTAAAACAAGGACACGACGTCCCGTTCCATGCAAAGACTTTTGACAATAATTTGAGCTGGGTAACGTTAGTTTCAACGGAGTAACTATTTTTACTATGTCAGCACTTGAAAATTTGACGGTTGCCGAAATAAATCCCCAAAACTCGAATTCTCCTATCATTGTTAGCTTACTGCGAGTACTAGTTAAGAATTCACTTTCGTGGAAGTAACCGCCTGCCGTGAGTGCCTGGGGGTAATTCAGTGTGGCTTGGTATGTTCTGGTAATTCTAGTCAAGATTGCTTTTTAATGCATTCTGGAAGCAACTGAAGCAACTGCCTTTAGATTTCGCTTCGAATTCCTGCTCGAACCCAGCTTCAGAGAAAGTATCAGCTGCGAGTAATTAATACACGGCCACTGAAAGAAATATCTGGAGCTGTTATCGGGTCTGGTGCAGTTGCGGGCAAAGCAAATACGTCGGAGAAACTGGAAAACTGTTCCTGACGCGAGTTGGCGAACACGCGGCAGCAGTGCGGATAAATGACACCGATTCTCAAGTCGTATATCTTTTGGTGAGACCCGGCCACACATTCAACTACGGTGTGGCCAAAATTCTCGCGAGAGGTGACAATCGCGTGAGCCGCGAGTTTCTTGAATCATGCTTTAGAGACTCTCAGTCCATTAACAAGTGCAGTGATCGACCAAGCCCATATTCGGTGTTAAGTCTGTTTGGCGTCCAGGCAAGCGCATTTTCCGGACCCAATGCCGGTGAGCTGGATGGCCGAGCAATCATCACGACAACCCCCAATGTAGGTGATACAGTTCCAGCAAATACCGACCCGCATGCCGGCCACTAAGCCATTTGCGCATCAGAGGGCAATCATACTCGACAAAGAGGTAGCCGTTAATTGCCAAAGCATAGTGACTGAATCCTATAAATACTGCAACTCCTGGTGTATGAAGTACCCGCACCTGCTGCTGTCTCTGAAGGTGGGTTCAAGCAGAAATCCGAATAGACTTATTTACCAGCGATCGCGTCTACTTCTTCTGAATAACTCCGATCTTCCTGTAGGGGGCTCTCGATTCTAGTGTCTGGCCGTCCATTGAAGGAATACACTAGCGGAAAAACATGCGGGAATAAAATACCCCTCTCATAGGTAATTCAGGCGGTCTTTCGCAAAATTCCAGGAAGAGTAGATATTCCCATGTCTTAACGTTAACACTTACCCTAATTATAACCATATTCCTAGGCTTAACCCTTACCGTAAGCCTAGATTTGCCTTAACCCTAAATTCAACCTTAACCTCTAACATAAACTTAAAATTAACTCCAAATTTGATCTCCCTTAAAATGAGTCCAATTCACCACCCCTGTGCCACTTTTCTGGGAACACCGTTGGACCTCCATGGAATCGACGTTCGAACTGCCGATGGTCGTGGTGGTGGTTGTGAGATTCGATTATCCTTTATGTAGGCCCTTACGACCTCTCAATGTAAAGCAAGATAACTCAAATTTAGACTTAAACATGAATAAATACTGATAGTTTCTCAGGCTGATCGACAATTTTACTGTTTGTTCGCAGGGTACTATCGGTCGCACAAACCGCGATTCGGATCAAGACATTCGCATTTTGCCTGATTGACAGTTCGACCGTCGCAGGCGTCATCGTCCACTGGTTGCTCCCCGGAGCATCTACCGCACCTTCGTTTACCTCACCCACCCTGATTTGATGAACAGATAAAGTTAGCACAGCTTGAGGTGGGCATGGAAAACCTAAGTAGCCTGTTTACGCGGGCCACACATACGACCCCGTCCCCACTGTATTTACCAGGATTTCATAAGGGTGGCGGCTGAGATCTCGCATGAGTGAGTGCGATAAAGGCCACGCCCAAAATGTGCCCTTGCAGACGGACTGTCAGACATGAGAGGGAACGAGTTATCCCCCGTCAATTTATACCTTTCCGTGCCACAACTTTCAGTTTGTCGTGATATATGGAAGCCCATCAGGTTTAGTATTCGTCGTGGAGTTGGATTCCCCAGTGTCGGCCTCACCCCGTCTTTCTCGCTTGGACCCGTCGACTGTCTGAGCTTGTCAACCAACGGAGACTGGGATTGGGCGCACTGGCTGCCGCAGTGTGAAAGTCTTCGTCGAAGGCGTACCACAATACACACACGCATACATGGCAGTAATTATGGGCCCTCACGGACTTTTCACTGCCCGATAAATGCATGCCGTGAGCCAATATGTCCCACAGTTTGACCCGGCCTAGCCAGTGGTAGGTGCCATTTGCATGAATAAGTGCCGCCATGAGTGAATCTACGTCAGTAAGGGGTTTTCCTAATTGCTTGGATTAAAAACAACCGATAGACAAAGTGAAAAACATATAAGGACGGTCATATTCTGGCTTACTCGTACTTCCATGCGATCCACCACATCCCCTGATCAGCGTCTGCAAACGGAGAAAAAATGTACGTGCATCCCATCTGTCCCGGTAGTCCACAAGTGAGTCCGACTGATGGGTTAGCCGTGCCAGCGGTTTGTGTTTGGTTGGGGCTTTCTCCCTCCCACGTTTTCTAACGCTAAACTCTTGAAGAGTAGGGCATTTAGAAGTTTTTGGGATAAAATTGATTGTATTTGGAATAATTCTTAGCCTGTATCCTCGTAGATTGTCTTGCGCGGTGACTGATGGAAGGATTCTATTAAGACTCAGGTAATAGTAGACTGGGGTCAGCATTGTCTGGTTTTACTACGTAGAGGTTGATTCTCCTCGACCAAAATGTCCACGAAGATGTCAGTTCTGACCTCCAAACGAAGCACTTGACCCAAAATTATGACTTAAATACTTTCCAAAATTATAAGTTTGACGATTATATCTGAAATTTAACGTTGGAGGACCGCGGTTGAAAATCGAGAAGTATTGTTAAAATAAGCCGATGGTTCTTGAATGGTGATTTCTGCCTGATCGTTCTCAGACAGCTGCACTCTAGTCACAACCTTACATGAGTACTTCGGTTTGGGAATACAGACATCCAAAAAGATGTCTTAAGAAGGGACTTGAGTTTTCTCGCAAATCCTCAAATCTGATTCGCCTGATTCATCAGTCAGGTGCACGATAAAAGCGTAAAAAACAGTGGGCATTAAATCGTTCCTTGAAAAATTGCCAACATGCATCGGTTGCAGCATTTTGTCCGGTCAAGTTTGGCGGTGCTCTTTTGAAGTTTTGGAGGTATGCGGATTGCCTACGCTTTCTCGTTCTTCTCTCGTACTTTGCTACTTTTTCTATGCTGCTGCTGCTGAGGATGATGATGCTGATGATGATGATGGTGGTGGTGGTGGTGGTTGTAGGGGTGGTAGTGGTGGCGACCGACTTCACCGCTGACGTTCTTGCCAAATTATTAGGTGGCACCCTGGTACACTCCCACGAATGCGAGATCCTAGTCGTCTGTATTTTTGCCTGGTGTAAGTGGACTAGGGACCAGATCGGTTATGGCACGTGTAGACGGGCTTTTTAGCTTTCGCGTCCACTACGCCCGCGTTCACATCCGATCGCCCTCCTATTGTCTTGCCGTAGAAGCAAGGTGGTTGAGACAGGAGATCGAGAGATGGCGGTAAATACAGCGCGAAAGGCTGTCTCACTATAAAGTAATTCACCAGCAAATCGTCAGTGCCGTGAACACTCTGTGGATCACGCAGTGGATGTCGGTCGTTTTGTGGGATGGTTCGGTGGTGGTAAAGGTCAGATTAGAAGGAATTACCGACTTTTGCATGAGCACCCTGTTTAGATTCACAGTTTGTACAGTGTCGTCACTGTTTGTAGTTATTTCTTGCCTCCTGGCGACCTCGGTGGTTCAGTTGCAGCTAGAGTGGCCGAAGGTGTCAATGTGCTATGCAGAAGTGCGGACACATGTGGGGCACGTGGAAACGGCTTTTACGGTGACGTCTGTAGTCTGGTTGAAATCGATTTCATTATGATGTGCACTTGATGTCCGACGAAGCCACTTCTTACCTTGACCGTGCGTTCTCCGTGCAGGCACTGGCAGCGTTCATTCCTCGGACATCCAGTGTTAAAGTTCTGTTTTATCACATTGGCTTCGAAGGTTGCTATCTCAAATGTTACGAAGGATCGCCTTGCCTGCCGATTCGGCGCAAGGGTTTCGTCATTTGATTTCATTTAATGCGATGGAGTTTAACGAATTCTGTTGGAGTTGGGAAGTGGTCACATCCTTAAAATCTCTTCGAATGTATCCTCGTCTTCATTTGGAGTAGGTGATTTAACCAATTGAACCTCAACGGAAATAATAAAATGTCATTTCTATTACACAAGTTGATCTAAGAGCGCTTGCAATACTCCTTAGAATACAGCCTACTCCGTATATATTTACATTTATAGGCAGTTTATGCTCGTAGGGTGTTGGCCTTTGCATACGTGCACTTCCAGTCATCTTCCAAACTGAAAAGGGTTGTTTAAGTAGTACAATGCTCTCCTTTGATTATTGATGCCTCTGTAAATCCAAACCTATTTTATACTTGCATAAAAATCCATTCGCATGCTCATTTTATAGAAAATTATATTTTCTTCGAATTTTGCATACGGTAAAATGGAGTATTTCGGTTATTTTCAGATCATTTGGATCTTAATGATTGCAATTACCATTAGGAGTGCACTGCTATATGCCATATAATTGGCAGGTTCATTTTATATATATATATATATATATATATATATATATATATATATATAGTATGGAGTATGGTTTAATCATCATCTGACTTTCCACACTCGTTTTGAGCGCATAATCGGAGACAGGGAAAATGGGAAATACATAGTTTAAATAGGTTTATGTTACCCACTGCTGATAGGCTCACTGGGTTGTGTTCTCATTGGTCCTCTCTTCTGGTCTAAGTGGTGTCTGGCGGCCTCGTATGGTGCTGGTAGATTGATCCTGCGGTTGATCGATTTGGCATCCGATTGCCAGGCCTCGAGTATCTCTCTCACGCTTTTTGGTTTCAGCTCGACCAACTACTTGTGCACTGTCGAAGCTAAATTGATGATTATTTTCGAGGCCGTGCATGGCGATATGCGAGCGTAAATCTTTTAGCTTTACACCTAGAGTGTGCTCATGCATGTGCGATCTTAGTCTTTTGTCGGTCATACCGCAATAATTGGCCGAAAAGTCTAGAGACTTGACACGGTAAACAACTGACGTGTCTTTAGGTGGTAGCCGCCCTTGGGCTGCCTCAGCAAGCGCCGTATCGTGGCCTCTGGCCTGTGACCAAGGCCCACATTGAGGGGCCTCAGCATGCGTTCAGTGGCCTCGGAGACGTCACTCACGGAGGGCAGGGCACGGAGGATTTCGGGCTTCTGTTTATGCGCCCCGTTGGTTTGCGTGTGCCGTCGACACAAGCATTTTTTATGAAGCTCCGCGTGTATCCGTTGGCGAGGCAGAGTTGCCATAGGGATTTTCGCTCTCGCGGCTTCTCGGCCTGCGTGCTGCAGTGCGTGTTGATGCGTCGAAAAGGTATCCGGACGCAACTGAGTTTATGCGACAGAGGGTGGCTGCTGTTATAATGAAGAATTTTCTCGGTGTTTGTCAATTTTCGGAAGACCCCGGTGTGTAGGGTTCCATCCTCCTGCCTCGACACCTGGATATCAAGGAAAGGAATTTTACCATCCTTTTCTTCCTCCATTTTTAAATTGAATTTCAGTGAAAATGGAGTTCAATTTACTTAGAAAGGCCTCTTTCACGTCTTGACGCAGGATAACAAAAATGTCATCCACGTAACGCATCCATAATTTTGGTTTGTGAGACAGGAAGACTCGGGCTTCTAGTTTCTGCAGCACCTTCTCCACGAGGTAACCGGATATCGGGGAGCCCATAGGGGTTCCCTGCATATGCTCGTACATCTAACCGTCAAATGTGGAGTACGTGGTTAAGCAGTAGTCCAGTAAATCCATCGCATGCTTCCTTTTAAATGGTTTTACCTCTTCATCGTACCTTCTCTCTAGTAGGTAGCTGATGACTCTGGTTGCTAGTTCTTTAGGGACGGATTTGAAGAGTGAGACGACGTCAAAATATACCATTATTTTGTCGGGGGGTATTTTGGTGCCTCGTAGTTTTTCTAGGAAGTGCGTTGAGGATACGCCTGTGTGTTCTGAGCCCTCCGTCAGCTTCTCCAAATGTTTACCGAACCATTTAGCTAGCCCGTATGTAGACGTGCCGTACATTGCCACGATTGACCACAGGGGAACGTTCGCTTTGTGGATTTTCGGGAAACCATAGAAGCGTGCTACGGCAGCATCTTGTGGTTTCATCTGTAGCCAATCGCTTTCGGCTATTGCCTGATGGTTCCTTCAGGCTCTTCGTGATTTTACCCACGAGTGTTTCCATGGGATCGGACTCGACGACTCTGTACGACTGGCTGTCATTCGGTAGCCCATCTGCTTTTGCTACGTAATCCGATTTTTCGAAGATCACGGTTGCCCGTCCTTTGTCTGCTAGAACAATCACAAACTCTTCGTCTCTCTTCAATTCCTTAATGGTCTTTATCTCGGCTGAGGAGATTGTTCTACGGGGTCTGTGAGATATGATGAGGGATGTGACTCGCTGGCGAATCGAGTTCTTCGGGTATTCTGTGGTCTGCGTCTTTGAGTGTTGCTTCCAGTGCGGCGATAAAGTCCACTGGATGCGCATCTCCTGTGTTGTAGTCGAAATTATGTTGAAGCGCTTTAATCTGATAGTCTGCCAGCTGTTTATATATATAGATAAATCAACGAGTAAATCTCGATTTTCTGACGAACCTTCTTTCTTCTCGAAATGCTCACTATACACACGGCAGCTCGACCGTCGATTTCGACGAGGTCCACCGTATGCTCCCCACCAGGTGGTGCAGGGACGGTGACTTGCGCGTGAATTAGTTTTAAGTGATAGTAGCCTTGCGCTGCAGCTACCGCACTCCCTCCTCCTCCCCCATCTGAGTCCGGTCTCACGACACAGTCAAGAAGACCGGAGAAGGGAGAGGGCATAGGTGGCTGGCGCGGCCCGAGCCGCCCTGGGCGTGCCACCACACCTGACTCGGATCCCACGGAGTGGGAGTGCCATAAAGGCCACATTAAGAAGGAGCCATTGCAGCCTGACTCTCAGTCCGCCAGTCAGCCACTCCACACAAAACACACTTTGGGCTGACCACGCGGTCCGAGTTATCCCGTCAGTTGGCAACCTTCCAAGTCACGGCTTTTAGCGCACCGTGATAGTTTCAAGCGCGTCAGATTGTTTATAGTGAGGAAAATACGCTGAGCTCACGACCTCACTCTCTCCCCCACCCCCACAATCAGACCACTATCCGAGCCGGTCAGTTGTCTGATGCGGAAGCGGGCACTATACACGACACGACAGTTCGACCGTCGTAGTCTGAGGATGTCCACCGTATGCTCCATGGGAAAGTGGAGCAGGGACGGTGACTTGCGCGTGATTTAGTTTAAAGTGATAGTAGACTTGCGCTGCATCTACCGCACTCTCTCCTGCTTCCCCACCTGAGCCCGGTGTCAAGACAGAGTCAAGAAGACCGGAGGCGGGAGAGGACGCAGGTGGCTGGCACGGCTGGGTCCCCTAAATCCTAGCCGCCCCTAGGCGTGCCACCACACCTCCATGTTCGGCATTTGTTATGGGAACGCAACCCGAATAACGCCTGCCGTGCCCTAATGTGGCCCCCGTGTTGGTCCAACGCATCTACCACACACACACACACACACTATGCACACTATGTGCACTATGCATATATATATATACGAATAATTGAGGTAGTGTGCATGCCGAGATGATAAATGAAGAAAGAAGGCTCGTCGGAAAATCGAGATTTACTCGTGAATTTTCAAGCTGGTAACACCAACCCGTCGTCAGACGAAATGAAAAGTGAGAGTTGGAATTATCGCGCTGGAGGGTTTTGGAGCACAGAGGTAGCATCGACAGACTGACGCCATTGGGGTTGGGGGGACGTGAATCGTGTTAAGATAGCTGTCGATTGCGAGTGGAGGGGGGGGGGCTACGAAAGTTTTGATAGTAAGTCACGTGGCGGGGGATGCAGAATCGGTGAGGTTACACTTGGCTGAGCACGAATAAGGAGTTGTTGTTTTAAGGTGGGCGCAATTCAGTGGACCGTGCAAGCAGACCTTCGTAATGCCCATCCAGATCGACGGGCTGGTTGATACTGTTTGTGTCTGAGTAAAGCGATCTCTGGGGAGGATGGTTTAATCATCATCTGTAAATCAAACGACTTTATATGTATAGTCGTTTGATTTACTGATATTGTTTTCCTTTCTTGCAATATCTGTGAACAGGACTTTATGTCGTCGTGCCCGCTCGTGAAGTTTCCCGTTTAGTTGTGCCTTCATTTCATTTTACGAATGCACCACCTTTGCTTTCATGATTTCATCAGACGGTTATCCCGATCGCGGGTTACCGGACAAGTTTCTAGTTACTTCAAACATCTGTCTCCAGCATTGAACTGTTGTCCTAGCTGGTTGAAAGGTTGTCGAAAAGTTTGGCACGCATTGACGCAACTCTGGTGCATAAGCGCATAGCTAAACACGCTCTCTTCAATTGAAAATGCACTATCATCAGTTGGTCCCGTCATATGGTAATAATTAAACCTTACTTGTTTACAAATAAAGAGTGCAATAAAGAACATAAATAAGAAATAAAAACATTAGTCAGTGAATTATATTCACTATATCAAAGGATTGTGCATATAAACAGATGCAACTAACCTCCACAATATATGGGGACGGATACTCATGCATTTCGAGGTATATTAAAAACATTTACGAGTGTCAGATGGTGTCTTCTGAGGCTGATAGTATAAATCGTTGAATTTTGAAAACTATCAAAGCAAGTTCAATGGTAGCTAGAATGCAAAATTACTCAGGACCTAATAAACTTTCTCAAGTAAAAATATTGCAGAACTAATTTGCTGCAAAGTGAGCATAATTGCGAATGTTAACATATATACTTTGTATAAAATATGTATTCATTGATGAAGACATCGAAAGTGCGCGAACGATGTCAAACTACTTAAGTAGGCAGTTGAACGAGTTTGGTCGTGGCCCGATCGTGCTCGCCTTTGAGTTCAGTAACCGACAAGACGCAGATTTGAACCACAGGTGCTCCCAAACCTGAGGTTATGCAAGGCTGCCTGACAGGTCACCGAACCCGTGGCACAACCGAAGTTTATTGGACTGCTTAATCCTCCATAGCCGAAGAACTGGGTGTAAGTTCCAAGTCATCCAGACTTAAAGCTACAGCTCCTAAACCACAAATGGCTACCTCAGTCTGCCTTGTTTCTGTCGTCGTGTATCTGCATAGAGATGCTTGCATTTATCACTGTGTGACTCTACATGGAACATTAATACACAAGGAAACGAGCAGGTCCCATAACTTAATCAACGAGCGTCCCTCTACTATGGTGGACTTTAAATTGACCTAGGCGAGGTCCAGCCACCTACTGACTCAGGTTTTCCATTGCAGACCGATCCGTCAGACGGTAGGTGATGCGGGGGAGATTGAGATGGATGCAGTTTGATAACTCTATGGTGAGGATCAGGCCTCATGCATGGCACACATAAACGAGGTATTCACTCGCCAAAGCGTCCAATCCAATCAACTACTGATTGTCAGGCCCGGACAGTCGGCTACAGTATGGGTAGCGAGTGAGGTGGACACTGCGTACTCGAGCCATATGGCGCATTCTGCACTAAAGTAAATTCGACGCGCTCAAACCTGTCATGACCCGTACAAAAGTCGTGACCTGAAATGATGGCCGTCGACGGGTTATGTCAATTACTTTCTGAACTGGGATTCAGGCAGCAAGGACTTCTTCTCCATGTGACCGTTATAGCATGCGCACTGAGGTGAGAGCCTGGCTGCTCTCCCGTCAGCCTGCCATATGTATGTTGTGTGTGGCACGCGTAGACAAACTGCACTTAAATTAATGCGCAACTGACCGCTGCTGATTCCCCCTTGTTAGGCATCAGGGGCGCCTTCAATTTTGATAGTGACACTGCAATATTGGGCGCACTCTGCGTCCACCGACGGGCTCGACGATGTGACAGACCAGCCTCGTGAGGTGTCTATTCTTTGCCTCTGTTGGGTGATGTGGGACGGCTTCGTGCGTGGTGTACGTGTTTATGGGGAGATTTATGGGGAATGGATTTGATCTGCACTGTTTTACCGCAGATATTGCTGAATGGGCCCGTGCGGAGGCTTAATGTGCATCGGCACTGCGGACTTCGGGTGTATCTTGGTTCTTCCGGCACAGTCTTTCCAGTGTGATGGATTCGCAAGTGGCTGATCAGGCCGATGCGGAATATAAATGTATGATCAAGACAAGAGAGGTTGGAATCGAGTCCTCAGTGTTGATGGTGGTGGTCGTCGTAGAACTGGGGATTGCAGCATGGATGACTACGAAGAAATTTGCGGAGGTAGTAGGTGAATTTTTCACGTTATTGTTACATTGTGTTCGATGCTGCCTGATTAGTCCAATCCGTACGCGAAATTTCCGTTGATATGATGGAAATGATGAAAAGAATTGGGTCTTGGCATTTAGTGTCCGCGAGGTTCTCTCTTGATTGTGGAGACGGCTATCCGGCTGGCCGTCGCTCCAGCCTCCACTGCTCCTTTCCAGGCTGGTCTATCCTGAGTTAGCTCCTCCCCGGTCTCGGGAACGACCTGTCATCCCTCACAGAATTCCACACAGTTGATGTTGGTGATTCCTATCGGTTACAAGACTTCCGCATCGAGTTTTCACGGCCTCCAGTGAACCCTCGTAGCTGGCCGAAGTTTTATCCTTGCTGGTTCAAATCCCACCGAGGCCGCTGAGTTTTTCACAATTTGGTCACGTGAATTATTAATAACTAAAAGTTCCGTTTAGTGCTCCGGGATTCTCGCGTTTCCTTGGTTACCCTTTTGTTGTGATCTTATTTTCCCTCATCATGCAGTGAATTTTCTAACCCATCCTTAGATTTTTGCCCAGTACGTACGGCGCCTGACCCTCTACGCCTTTCCCGATGCCCCGAATGTCCACATCAGCCGTCGAATGGGAGTCCTCTGGCGCACCCTCGCGCCCATAGACAGGGAGGCGTTCTCAGAAGAAGCCAGGCGTTTGCAGAATCTCCATTCACTCGAGTTTCCTGATTATAAATACAAGCCGCGCAAACGTAACCGAGCCGGTTCCAGGGAACCTCCTGCAGAGCCTTCCGGGCCGCCGCCTCCTCCGGCCCCAGCTGATCCACACAATGGCATCGACAGCCCCCTCTACTCGATCCCCTCCTTCTTGCCGTGCAAACTGGCGAACCGAAAATCAATCAGCTTGAACGAGATGGCGAGCCGATTGGATGCATCTTCACCGCTGATGGTTCAGCTGCCGGACCAACAGACTAGAGCAGAACCGCCATCTTCTCTTGAGGTGGATACCTCGTCCAGCACCTCACTTTCGCACTGCTGTTCTGACGGGCGCTCTATCAACTGGGCTGGTTCAGTTCACCAAGCTGTCTTAGAGGGGGAGGAGGAGGAGGAGATAGAAGGTTGGACTCTGGATCCGCGGACGCTCTGCTGTCCCCCGGAGGCTTGGACCAACGCTGTTACTGCAAATGCCAGCGAGAATAGAGAAAAATGGCCACAGGAACCGCATCTTTCCTACACGCCCTTCTCCACCCTCAGTCCTACTCTGTATAAGTGCCAACTGTCGCCAGTGGACTGCAGTCTCACCTCTCTGTGCCATCACCTGAAACCCGAGGACAACCAAGTCTCCCCTGCTGAATCTCGGTTCCCTCTATCAGCGCCTAAAGTCCCCAGCGTAGAGCTGGCGCTTCCGTGCTGTCGGGACGCCACTGGCGAAACTACCTGGTCTTTGCCAATTAGAGGTACCCCCTCGCCTACCGATCCGCCCTGCGTAGGGCAGCTGTACGCCGCGAATTTGGGGCGCAAAGGCAGCAGGATGAGCGCGAGGCTGCGGGCACAGAAGTCATGCGGAATCTCATGGCCAGCGGGCTGATAGAGTCTGGCATCGATCCCCTCCATCCCGACGGCCTTCTTGACTTACTTAACTACACCAAATTTCAGCAAATGGCGTCCTGCCTACAGAGCAGCACCACCACCACCACCACGCAGGAGGCCGATTCGAGGACAGAGGTGGCACCAGCAACCACAGACTCAGGGGAGGCACCTGAAACGACGTCGTTGCCATCTTCGCCGCCCACCCGACAAACCGCCCTGCCGAGCATTGAGTCCTGGGTACGCAACGCAAACTTCTCCCCTTAGATACATCCCAAATCCGCTACTCCGCGCGAACTTTTTCCGTTATTTTTATGACGATTGACATGTGAAGAGAGAGCATCAGAGGACTACACTAGCGCCCCATTCCATGCCTTACAAAGAAGTCACGAGTATTTTTATGTGCATTTGCCGCCAAGATCTATTTTTTTTGCGTTCTTTTAAACACAGTCATTTAGGCTCTCCGCCAACAGGCTATTTTTTAACTTACTATAAATACATGGACATGCCAAAATCTTTTGTAGTGATGCTGTTAAACCGAATGTCCTGACTTGGAGAGTCGTGGGAGGGGGGTGGTGTGGACAAAGGTTACGTAAAATGGTCGCGCAAGAAGTGAACTCTACACTCGCTCAAACGAATACATCGCAAAGGGGCAACGGGGAATCAGAAGTAACCAATCAGAACCTTCTGCTTGACTTTCGAGGCCACAGGCGCACGGCAACGAGCAGTCAATCTGTGGGTCTAGGGAGAGAGGTTGAGTTTTACCGACACTGGCAAGAGGACGGCAATAATCCAACCTCAGGTCTGGTCACAGTCTTAGGGCTTCCTCATCGGTAGATGCCTTACTAGCAGCATTGAACCAAAGAATGATACTCTCCGTTTCGGTGGTTTTCTCCCTGAAACCATTGGAGCACCTAGAGGAAGTATTGAGCTTAGATCAGCTCCTTTCGCAGTAAGTTCGTGTTCATTGTTCTTCGGGTGTACAAACGGGGACTTTAGCCACGGTCCCCGTTCGAAGCCAGGTGCAGAGGCTATTATTGTAGTCCGAAGAGAGAGATAGAGAGATCACCGGAAGGAAATTCCCCACAGCTGTTAAGTTATCAAATCCAGTGCCGCACATAGATCGAACTCAGGGGGTTAGCTTATTACCTATCGACTATCGATTGTTATCGATAAGAGGGAAGTTCAAAGAGCTTTGGTGGAAATGACGATTCTGCAGTGTGGTTCCGTTTTTCTCTGAAGTCAAAGTCAGCTGCTGAGGTTTCAAAGAGCTAACGTTGGGCCTCCAGTTGTATCACTACTGTTCTTTGATGGCATCAAGGTGAATTCTTCAGAAGGAGATAGTCCAAAGAATCGGACCGAAAAACTGACCGCCACGGCAGGAAACGTCTGAATTCACTCGCCGGCGACGGTGTATTTAGGAATAAACCAACGGTAGGGATGCCTTGTACGGCCGCCTAAATATGACACAGAGACAAGAACAGCCCCGCCCGCTTTACATAGGTGGCCTTACGGTGAATTTCATGAAGGATATTTGGGGCTAACTCTCAAGCCCCGCCAGCAGCCGTAATGCAGCTAAGTATATAGGCAGAATAACATGACCGACAAAGACAAGGGAGACTGGAATGGCCATTTCTGGCTTATTAGCCGTCATCAGCCAGCCATACCCAACCCCAGACGCTGCGGCGCCCGAGCCTCGAACTCGCGACCTTATTTGGGCAGAAGTCCAACGCTCTACTCACTGCGCCACGAGCTCGTTGTCTTGTCGGTTTCGATCGGTAATATTAACAATGGTAGTAGGGCGATCACAGATCGGCTGCAGGACTAACTCGTCCCGTTGTGCCTTGAAACTATCTCTCAAGCCCCGACAGCAGCCGTAAGGCAGCTAAGTGTATAGGCAGTATAACATGACCGACAAAGACAAGGGAGACTGGAATGGCCATTTCTGGCTTATTAGCCGTCCTCAGCCAGCCATACCCAACCCCAGTCACTGCGGCGTCCGAGCCTCGAACTCGCGACCTTAGTTGGGCAGAAGTCCAACGCTCTACCCACTGCACCACGAGCTCGTTGTCTTGCCGGTTTCGATCGGGAATATTAACAATGGTAGTGGGGCACTCACCGATCGGTTACAGGACTCACTCATCCCGTTGTGCCTTGGGGCTAACTCTCAAGCCCCGCCAGCAACCTTTTGTAATTGAGTTGAACGCTCTACCATTGAGCCACGGACTCGTTGTTATGTCGGTTGCGATCGGGAATATGATGATAGTGTGTTGCTCACCGATCTGCTTAAGGAACATGTATGTTCCGTCGTGCCCTGGAGCTAAGACTAGAGCCATCGCAGGCGGTCGCTTAGTGACATGTAGCATATGTTGATAAAGTGGAAGCGACAAAGACAACGGAGACCGGAATGGCCATTTCTGGCTTATTAGCCGTCATTAGCCAGTCATACCCTAATCACGAACATACATGTTCCTTAAGAAGATCAGTGAGCAATACACTATCATCATATTCCCGATCGCAACCGACATAACAACGAGCCCGTGGCTCAATGGTAGAGCGTTCGACTCAATTACCAGAGGTTGCGGGTTCGAATACCAGGTGTGCCACACTTGGGATTGGGTATGACTGGCTGATGACGGCAAATAAGCCAGAAATGGCCATTCCGGTCTCCCTTGTCTTTGTCGGTTCCAACTTATCAAAATATGCTACACGTCGCTATGCGACCGTCTGTGAGGTCTCTAGTCTGAGTTCCAGGGCACAACGGAACATAAATGTTCCTTAAGCAGATCGGTGAGCAACACACTATCATATATATATATATATATATATATATATATATATATGAAAAGAAAAATGCTCTTCGGGAAATGGAGTTTTACTCGTAAATTTTCAAGTTGGTGACACCAACCCGTCGTCAGACGAAATGAACAGAGGAGAAAGTGAAGTGGCGCGACAGGACAGATTGTGACAAGCAAACAGCTGGTGTGAGTGGGTGGTGGGTGGACCAATAATCGGGGCATGTTTTGGGACGGGGGTGAGGAGAGAACAATTACATTGGCTTGTTTGGGAGGGGGAGGTGGGCGGCGATGCAAACAACCTCTGTTATTCAATATATATATATATATATATATATATATATATATATATGAGAATAAAAGGCGATCTCAGGGACTATAGGTGTATTGATATATATATATATATATAATTTCGGGTCTGACCCTAAAAAGTCATGTCCGAAGCACCTGACTCCATGTCCTGCACTTAATAATTTCAGAAATTATTTACCCGATTATTATCTGGAGTCCATATACCAGAAACCGCATAGAGAACGCTGGGGGACCCACTGAGGAGCCGAACCCCTCGTTGCTGTGTCACACAGCAGCAGAAACATCGGCGAAACACGTGTCTGGGCTTTTAGCTAGTATCTATGTCGGAAGTACGGTATAACGTCTTTGCCATATAAGATTCATACTACTTGTAGTACTACTTGTTTGTAGAATGGGCATTACGTGGTTATTCCACAGTGGTTGATTGTCTTCGACCCAAATGTTCATTGAAATTTCGGGTCTGACCCTAAAAGTCATGTCGAAGCACCTGACTCCATGTCCTGCACTTAATAATTTCAGAAATTATTTACCCGATTATTCTCTGGAGTCCATATACCAGAAACCGCATAGAGAACGCTGGGGACCCACTGAGGAGCCGAACCCCCTCGTTGCTGTGTCACACAGCAGCAGAAACATCGGCGAAACACGTTTCTGGGCTTTTTAGCTAGTATCTATGTCGGAAGTACGGTATAACGTCTTTGCCATATAAGATTCATACTACTTGTAGTACTACTTGTTTGTAGATTGGGCATTACGTGGTTATTCCACAGTGGTTGATTGTCTTCGACCCAAATGTTCATTGAAATTTCGGGTCTGACCCTAAAAAGTCATGTCCGAAGCACCTGACTCCATGTCCTGCACTTAATAATTTCAGAAATTATTTACCCGATTATTCTCTGGAGTCCATATACCAGAAACCGCATAGAGAACGCTGGGGGACCCACTGAGGAGCCGAACCCCTCGTTGCTGTGTCACACAGCAGCAGAAACATCGGCGAAACACGTGTCTGGGCTTTTAGCTAGTATCTATGTCGGAAGTACGGTATAACGTCTTTGCCATATATATATATATATATCGTTTTAGTTAACGTAAGGTTGCTCGTTAACTGGAGGTTTAGGGAAGCGTTAGGGCTAAAATTAGGTTTACGGCTTTTGTTTAATTTAGTACTAGCGTTTAGATATGGACACAGAAATATGTACCCTTTCTGGAATCATGCACAGGGCCACCTTTTTAATTTGGGTGGGGCGTTTCTATTCCGGAGTCCGATTTAGGGGACTATATAAGTAACCTTTAGCCGTCTGACGAATAAAATTATCGTTTAAGCTATCACATATCCTTCATCTGAATATATTTCACTTGATACTGCTAGGATCAGTTAGCATAAGTTTTAAAGTGATGTGATTTTTATAGAAAGGATTTAGAGGCGAGCTTGAGGTTTGTTTGTCAGTTTCCTTATAAGAACAAGTTTAGAGACCATGTGTGCATCAAAGTGTGTTCAGTAAGTAAACTTTGTTTTGGCATCCTCAGGTAGTCCTGGGAATTTCAACTGGCAACGGGAAGATCCTAGTCTATTTAACACCAACGCTGACCTCTCTGTTACGTTCTATCTCCTTCAAGAGGCCCTAGCCAGTCCGGTATGTCCCTTAGAAAGGCTTAAAATGTCAGTAGAAATAGACCTTATCTGCAGATCAAAGCCTAACCACTAGCTATCCTCCCCTCTGTTTTTCTAGGGTGTGATTTTGCCAAGCCCCCTGCATAGCGTTTGGTGGGGAGGAAGAGGTCTCAATTGCAGGCTTGATCAAATGACTGAAACGTCCACCCAACTGTTTTTGATCGCAGGTCTCAACAGGCGCGTATCACGCGTCCAGCAATGGTCGCCTCGTCGCAAGATCTCCTGACACTGACGGGCTTAAACCACTTAGTATACCCTTGACGTGTGTGTGTGTGTGTGTGTGTGTGTGTGTGTGTGTGTGTGTGTGTGTGTGTGGGGTGTAGGGGTACTAGTTAGGGTAGCACTACACAGATAGCATTTGGTCGCTCCATTTGTCTCGTACAGGTGGTGAATGCTCCTGTGGCTGCCTCTAACTGGTACCCAACTCTCACCTGTGGCTCCTCGAAGTTGGGTTCTTCCCAGCGGCCACACCCCGGGCAACCGTCACGACCGGCGGGCTAAACCAGGTGAGGGTCTCCGGTGTTGTGTGTGTCCTCCACACCCGGTATGCCTGACTCCCCGAACTTCCCATCTCCCCCTCTCAAAAAGTCCTACGGTGGGGGCGACAGCAACCCCGTAGGCGGCCCAGACTAACTCGGGTCGTTCTTCCACTAAAACCAAAACCGTGACCCATAGTGGAGTTCGGCAGCCGTCTGGGATGTCCGAGCAGCCCTATTTAGGGGATAAGCACTGCTTGCCTCTCTCGCGGAGGAAAGGGGCTAGAAAAATGTGCCCTAAAATGCTGGTTCTCACGTCTTCTGCAGCCGGCCGCGGCTCGCAGATCGCAAACTACGCGGTCGTAAAACTCAAACAAACAACAATACCCCCCGTCCCCATCCCCACGCCATACTCTCCAGGCTGCTCGGGTGAGTCCACTCACCACTAGCAGCCT